>BPVZ01000001.1:8120203-8134772 GCA_020521535.1 Rubroshorea leprosula | reverse complement strand
ATATTGAAAATGTAAAATAGTCAATCACTTAGTGAAAAAATTAGCTACATCAACATTTAACTGACGGAAAGACGAAATTGAAAATTGAAGTTGAAAGACATTTTTGGTATTTTCTGAAGTTTAAGGATGAATTAGTTCAAAAATAAAAGTTGAGAGACCAATTCAGATATTTAACCTAAAAAAATATGTTAGCTGACGTCAGCATCACCACAATTAATTATTAAATAGAAAAAGTTGAAAGTTGACATCTTTAAATAGAAAAAGTTGAAAGTCTACCATTTAATAAAATTAAATAAAAGTTAATTAATTCTTCCATGAATTATGAAATAATTTTATTAATTGAAAATTAAGAATTAAAGTAGTTTTTGAATTATTTAAAATTAAAAAAATCCACATAATCATTTTTTACATGATGAATTTTCCACCTAATATTGAAAATGTAAAATAGTCAATCACTTAGTGAAAAAATTAGCTACATCAACATTTAACTGACGGAAAGACGAAATTGAAAATTGAAGTTGAAGGACATTTTTGGTACTTTCTGAAGTTTAAGGATGAATTGGTTCAAAAATAAAAGTTGAGAGACCAATTCAGATATTTAACCTGAAAAAATATGTTAGCTGACATCAGCATCACCACAATTAATTCTTAAATAGAAAAAGTTGAAAGTTGATATTTTTAAATAGAAAAAGTTGAAAGTTGAAAATTAACATCCTTAAATAGAAAAAAATTGAAAGTTGACATTCTTAAATAGAAAAAAATTGAAAGTTGACATCCTTATTTAGAAAATGATAAAGTTAACATCCCTAAATAAAAAAAATGCAAAGTTAAGAACCTTATTTGCACCTTTACTCCCGTTCTTCCCTAGCCGTGCTTTCAAAGTAGCAATGTCTGTGTTATGAAACTTTTATTTCAAGTAACATGATGAATACAACCACATGTAATTTGTAAGGACAGGTGCTACAATACATTTTTTAAGATTCATACAAGCCATAGTACGGACCAAAGATAGCTGCAGTCATCCTTAGTACAGACATCATACATAGCCAACTCAACATTATTTCTTTCACCACAAACAATGGAGATCTTGTAGTTGAGACGATTCTAATTTAGCAGACTACAACTGTACTGGCGTCCGGATAGAGAGAGCTTCTCTGCTTTTGTAACAACATCTAAAGGAAGAGGGCAGAAGCTTCAAGATGGACCGTAGAAATGAGGGAATCTGTCATTACCATCTACCAATTCATATATCAATCCATCCATAAGCTGCAAAGATATAGGCCGTAAAATGATGAACGACTTGAGCGAGTAAAATATTAATAAAATCTCATGTTATTAATCACTGAATCCAACGAAGGAGGACAATTTTAGTCAATGATGCTTTGGATGATTCTCAATTAATTTGAGTCAATAACAGAGTCACCCATGGATTCAATCCCCTAACAAAGCCTCTTAACGTTCATCTTCTGCTTAGCCCTTCCTCTTCTTCCTCCTCCAACATAGTTCCCACTCCAAGGGTCAAGGTAATAACAATGATGTGTTGCAACTAATGAACTGTTACCCATCAGGTTTCTTAAGAATCAGTTGTAGCAGAAGTTTAGGTTTTAAACTTGCTTTTATGTTTCATAAACTTAAAACAAACAACTTACAAGATTTTAGCACCTAAAAAGGGCTCCTTCAATATTTTTCCTTTTTCCCTCTTATGCTCCTTATGGCCTAAATGCTCTCTTAAACCCAAGTAATGCTAATACAAGTTAACTGCTTTGAGTATTAGTTTTTTCAGTATCAACATTTTAGCACCACCATTGATGTGGTTCAACTAGCACAATCAGCAGATAAGAAGAGGAATAGGCCCAATCACACATTCATCATCAAGTTAAATGCATCACTAATAATGGGGACAACTAGATGAATATGCTTTGTTAACTATAACCAGAAATGCATATTCCCCATTTCTATCTGCTGATAACAACCAACACAAAAAATGAATATTTCATACGTAAATGTCAAGAACCCATCATTTATACTTCCTTTCATGCTCACCGGAGAACTTCAAATAAAGAACAAGATAATTCATAAGGATTCAATGACACAAAGTGAAGTGCTTTACCTTCTTAGCATCAATTTGGAGAAGATACAAATCCTCCTTCACATTCATGAAAAATTTCTGCAACGTTGGCCATACCTACAGAATCATTACCCCAAAAAATTAGTCTCAGAAGCTACAGGAGCAATCAATCCGAGCAATGGGCAGATATATCAATGAAACACTAGAAAGCAATAAATCCAAGAGAGGGACCTGATCGAGATTGCTCAGGTGGAAGCAACCAGTGGACTTACCAAGCTCGCCGCCAAAGATAGGCCCATTTTTCTGCAACTCTTCCCACTCCTTGGCCGTGCTAATCCTGTAAACGAACTCTTCCCCTTCACTCCTTCCCTCTTTCGCTGCCATTCCGACAATCTTATAGAGCCGACCCTACCCTACCGACAAACTGATTCATCATTTGACCAGAACATGACATAAATTTCCCATCTGGGTAGAAATATAATTACCTCATACTATAAATAAGGGTACATCTCCAATTTGCTTATTTTCCTGTCACCCTCCAAGTGTCGATTTCGGGGCCAAATTTCCTCCGTAATTCGCCGTCAACTCCGAGGTTCAGTTCCAGTGGTAATGCCATCTGCCACTTCTGTTCTTCTTCCACAAAACGCAATAAACAACCATGGCTAAAATGACAAACCCAGGAGCACTTCGTCCCCTTCGTTCTTATTCCCATCTCAAGCAGTCTCCTTTTGTAGATTCTAGTACAATCCTTCCTGGTTTAGAGATTCTCGTTTCTCTAATCTTAAAGGGACGCTGAAAAGCTCAAGAAAGGCATCGTTTGTTCCTGTAATAGCATCCCAGAGCTCTCCTGGTACGTTTCTTAGGACAATGTTTTATGGATTTGAATTTATTGGGTTTCCTTTTTTGCGTGGAATGTGCAATTAGTGTCTTGATTTTTAATGGGTTTCTTTCGTTTCTAGTAAATTATGTCCCGGACGCAAAATTTTACAAAGCGGAAGCGATTCTCAGGTACATATAGTGCCCTGTCTTTCTATTTCCCATGCATGCCATGGATCATTTCCATTTCTAATTGTTTTTCCATTTTTGTTCATGTGCTGAATTTCGGATGGAAAAATAGGCCCTGGCGAATCCAGCAAGTTTCTTCGGTAAGACAGTAAGAGCTGATGGATCTTTAGATGTATGTATGTAGTTATAAAATGCACTTCATGTTTCTGACTTTCTTTCCATGGATAGTTAATAAGATCCTGCTGTGTTGTATCAAATGTTACTCCACACTATCGCTTTTGGTCTTGATTCTAGTAAACATTCCCAGCATTTCTGTCTCAAAGTTCGCATATGAGGAATATTTGAGCCATTGCATTGAAAAGATAAGATTTATTTGTGTAGATGAGGTTTTCGGCAGGCATCAAAAAGTTACATGATAGAAGCTATTGTTTGTTATTTGCTCTACCCTTACCTTCCCTGCATCATTGTATCTTGAATTGCAAGATCAGGGTTCACAATACACAGGCTTTAACTCTGTAACTTTGTGGCCAAAGTGATTAGTGGAGAGGAAAGTGATTCAATTGTAATTTGAGTATATTATTCATAAAGCATGGCAGAAATGCATTATTGATCCTCTTATGACTTGTTGAGGATCTTCATTTTAGTGAGGAATAGATTAATTTTGTGGTGTCACCATGTTTTCACCAGATAAGCTGAATGGTCTCAAATATGCATTGACTATAGTTTGGTTCACGTTCAAGTTATGGTTGTAGTACTTTTATCTCTGAGAAATTGAGAACAATAATGATAAGACTATTAATTTAAGAGGAATGCTAGCTGCACTCGCCTTTCTCCAGCACTCTCCAACACTCTCTCATGTAAAATGTCCACGCAATAAACTTTGGCTCGCAATTCAAAGTTTCCAACTAGAAAAGTTCACGTGGCTATTTTAGATGAAGGAGTGTTGGAGAGTGCTGGAGAAAGGTGAGTGCAGCTAGCATTCCTCTTAATTTAAAGCATCTTCAAGACTCCTTTTTATGATTTTATCCCTCCACTTTCGAACAAATTGTGGGAGAAAAACAGAGGCTCATACAGTTACTTCTAATTATTTCGAGCTTCTTCCAAGTATCATACTATGGATATGGATCCTATTCCTGTATCAAGGTAGGCATATTCTTTCCAATGGAATGAATGCTTTGGTTAGCATTTAACTTCCTTTTTTGTCCAGATATATTTTTATTATTAACCTGCTTTGAACTATTTCTTTAGTTATCTGGTGGTATTCCATTTGGTTATTCATTTATGTTCTGAAAATTAAGGCTTTGCTGAAAATGGGCATTCGTGGTGTTACGGTTTCTGATGTACGAGGCTTTGGGGCTCAAGGGGGTTCAGCAGAGAGACATGGTGGTAAGCATTTCTCCTGTAGATGGGGTTGAAAATTTAGCCACTCTCGTCCTTATTTTGCTTCCATTTTTGTTTCGTTTTCCTATTCTCTCTGTGAAGATGCTGAGAAATTCACTGGTGTTTTAGTCTATCTCCACTAGTTATTTTTCTGTGCTCTCTAGGACAGTCATGAATTTAGTGTTTTTAACTGTCTTGCCTAAGTTTTCTTCTGGTTTATTTTTTACTCTGTAGGCTCTGAATTTTCTGGGGACAAGTTTCTTGCTAAAGTTAAAATGGAGATTGTGGTGAGAAAGGAGCAGGTGTAGATATAATATGAAGAATCACCTCTATAATTAAATATGAAACATTTGATATATTGCAATAGAAGGAAAATCATGGGAAATTTATTGCTTAAAATCTCTTGTTAAGTTATTGAACTTAATTATCCTGTCACTGTGTCACAGGTGGAGGCTGTGGTTGATAAGATAATTGAGGAGGCAAGGACCGGAGAGATTGGTGATGGCAAGATATTCTATAAGCATCCAAATTTGTTCTTCTCAAGCTATATGGTTGAGGGAATTCTTCCATTATGGCTAAATAAAGCTGTAAACTATAAAATTATGGAACCACGATAGTAAAACTTTCAGGTAAATGAAGTTGTTTTGTAAGTTTCTTTATGTTTTGACTTCTGAAAAAATCATACATAGACAAGGCCGATTTGCAGACATTTGGTGTAAATGAGCTAGGAAATGTTTTATGTTCTGCAACATCAGATTGTTAGAACTGCTGCTGTGTCCCGATTTTGCCTTCTTTTTAATTCCTATTATAGCTTGATCATGGTGACTACATCTTTATGAAATTGTCTCTTTTGCCTCTGTGCATCCTAACCACATCCGAAAGGGTGGGATTGTTAATTTAGAGTCAGTAGGGGTACATTGTCTCATATTTGACTATTGGAACCCTTTCTCTGTTGATACACCTTGAAGCTTCTAACAAAGTTTTTTTGGTCATACAGTGGTGCCTGTCTCTGATGTCATTAGAGTTCGCACAGGTAACTTAATTATATTCTATTCAAATTCAAGTAATGCTTTCTTAAATTGCTTGTTGAAGCATCTCTTCAAATATTTAATGACCTTGTACTTTGCAATTCTCAGGCGAGCGTGGAGAGAAAGCTGAGAGGATGGTCGGAGGACAATCTGACGTGTCCACTGCTGCATAACCAGATTTGCATTGTCAGCAACGTTAGCTGCAGCTTACTCCAATTGAAGTGTCAAAGCTGCAGCTGTCCTTAATTTGTCGAAGCTTATGATAGTGTTAGTTGTCTAGCATGTATTATCTCCTGCGAATTAAAATAAAGATGAAGCATCAATCACATTGCTTTGTATCTCATCATAATGTGAAGCTGTTACTGGTTACTTAGCTGTTATTCTTTTGTGCCACCTATCTTTGCCCATCCACTCCTATAAAAGCCATCCTGATATCTTTAAGGCCTTGCAGGGTTGTACTATTACAGAAAGATCGCCTCAGTTTCCATTGCATCCTCCTTGACAACAGAGGCCACTAACAAACAAATTAGCTTGAAGCTTCTGGTAGACACAAAAAGCCCAGAGAGTTGTATTTGCTGAAGCAGGAAAAGACTTAATTGATTTTCTATTTAACTTATCACACTTGCCTGTTGGCATTGTGATGAGGCTTCTTGCTAACCAGAGTGTGGAGGGCTGCCTTGCAAACATCTGCAAGAGCATTGAAGATTATGATGACAAGATCATGCATCCATCATGAAACAAGGATGACTTGATGAAGCCAAAAGTTGTGACCATTAACACAGCTGATCCTCAAGAATTGTTAGATATTCAGACTAGATTTTCTTATGCATTTTTCAAGTCCTACAGTTGCCGTTTGATGTTTCAGGCCATGCGAATTGCCTCACCCCCTATATTAGTTGAGCCATCCAAGAAATCTCTCTCGAATGATGGTGGTTATGTGAGAGGCGAGCTGATATACATGGTCATGGATGACCTGTCTGTGAGGCCTAATTCAGCTGTTTTTGGTATTACCATGCTTAACCGATTTGAAATAAAGAATATCGTTACTGTTAAAACTAGGGGGGTTTGTTTAGGCACAAACGAGGTATGGCGTCAATCCTCTTGCTCCGTTTCACTCCTTGTGTTCCTAGTTCATTTCATTTTAGTTCTGCAAAAACGGCTCTCACAATGGTCAAAATTCTTATTTTAGAACTTCCTTGAGTCATTATTTTCTAACTCTTGGTCCTTATTGCTTGGTTCTGTTTCAGGCTTTCAAATTGCTCAAGGCATCGTTGTAGTCCAAGACTGCTTATTGATGTGGTCCTTGGAAACCAGGATGAAAGAATAAATTACTGAGGTGTCGGTGATGCCTGTGTCATCTGTCTATGTTATTGCTTGGTTTTGCTCATTTTATGTCCTTTTGGTGCTAATTAGAGAAGAGAAGTATATCTGATGCTTTGTCTACTTGTTGAATGTGGACAATGTAGCCTGCTTCAAGATAATTATTCGTATGGTTCTTTTCATTAACTATTTTGAGGTTGTCAAATGTTTAAAGCAAATACTCATTTCGTTTCTCTCCAGGGGTTCTAAAGATTGCATTTGCATGAACCAAAAATTCCTAGTAGGCTATTAAAAATCTAGTAATATTTCACCATTTTTTTTTTTTATTGAGATAAGGCAATTGCCAGTACTGTTTCACAATTAGCTAAACTTTGATTTGTACAAAGGAAAACAGGGATAAATGAGCCATTACACTTGATTTTTTGTTAGTAGAGTGGTGATCTCTTTTTATTGGAAGAGATCTTGAAATTAATTTAAGCTATACAATATATTAGAATATTAAGTAAAAGAGAAGGGAATTGTGCTACTTAAAACCAGCAAAAATAAAAGAAAATTCATTTGAACTCTCTTTTTATTTTTTATTTTAGTTTGAGTTTTATGAATAAAAAGATAAACACTAGTAGAGTACTTTTTTATAAGGTTTAATGCAACTCAATTTTAAATTAATTAAGATTTAATGTGATTTTCAAATACAAGAAGATTTAGTAAAAAATTAATAATAAAAGAAAATTCATTTGATTGTAATGGTTAATTGAGTCATAGTTTAGTACTTTAGTTATACTATTAACAATTTAGTATTATTATAATTTTAAGTTTTTATTTTTAATTTTTAAAATTTCAACAATCAAAATTAAAAATTAAAAATACTTACTTATTAAGTATAAAATTAAAATTTTAAAATAAGTACTCAAAATTTTAAATTTAATTAATTTAGAAAATTTTTTAATTTTATTATAAAATTTCTAAATTTTTAAAAATCAAAATAACAAATTTAAAATTACAATTATACTAAATTGTGTTTAAATTTAAAAATATAACAGTAATCGATTCAACAGTGAAAGTGAAACTACTAAAATTTTGAATTTTAATAGAATTAACTGGTAAGGTAAGCCCAAAAAAAAAAGAAAAAAGAACAGGTATGGCCTCTAGATGTAGCATTTATATTTTATAGGTGCATGGGCTTTGGTCTAAGATCCAGATGTGTAAAATAAGAAGTAGTGTAGATACGGCTATAAGTCGGGCATGGTATTTTATTTAAAAATTTTGAAGTATATTTTTTTAGATTAAGTGCTTATTTAAATATTAAAAAATATATATTTAATACTTAATTTAATAAGTATCAAGTTATTTATGAATATATATTTATGTACTTAATTCAAAAAAAGAAACAAATCTAATATGAGATACTATTTTTAGATTTATTATGTATTTGATTTAAGATTTATTATTCATATGAATTATTATTGTTACATGTGTAATTTATCTAACTTATAAACTTTATTTAATTTTAATTTTAATTTTTATACTTTATTATTTTTATTTTTAAAAATTACTATTATTATAAATATTAAATATAATAAGTACATGTAAAATTTTTGTTAAACAAATACAAATAACAGGTGAATTAAACAAGTTAATTAAATAAATCAAATAAATAATTCTAAATTTTTATATTTATTACTTAACTTAATATTTACAAATATATTATTTCCATATTTATTATTTACCATTTTTTTTACCATTCAAATATTATACTTATTGAAACATATAAAATACTTACAACTATTGAATATACTCATACCAATGCGTACCCCTAATAAAAAGTTGAAAAACAAAAGCCTAATAGATCCTTTCCGTAATTGGAAAATCCAGAACTAAAACTCAGCCTAGCGGTCACTTCCCCGTCTCGCATATTATATTACCTCAATAAATAAATAAAATTCACAGGAAGAAAAGGATGGACTCCATTTTAGCAAAAATAAGAATCATTTTATCTTAGCATCAATGATTTCAAACTTAAATCAGGCAACTAATTAACGGATCTCATTTCTTTCTAGCGTCCATGTCCATGTTGTGGGAAACCTTTTTCTTTTTGATCTCTGTCTCTCGTTTTAACGAAGGCATAACAATTATTTATTCATCACTAAAATTGGAACGTCATAGTTGATTCTTGATTCATAAGTTAAACTACTCAAACATGAAGGAACGTTCGAATTTTCAACCATCGAAATTTGTTTGAGGAATATTTTATGTAATTATTGGATTAATTTTTTAGTTACAAGATAATCTTAAATAATGTGATGGGTCATCAAATGTCTTCTTGTTAAGTGAAAAATCTCTTAACAAATGGTATTAGAACCAATTGCTACCATAATCAATAATAATTTTAATCTTAAGCCAAACTTAAGAAAAAGAGAGTATATATTATATAAATTCATAATAAGTATACTCATAGATGATGTTATGCTCATGATATATATACTCATGGACAATGTATATATGTCAAAAAATGAATTTATGTCAAAAAAAAAAAAAGTATTCTTACCAAAGCCTTCACAGCTCATAAGTTAAAAGGAAGAGTATTAAATATGTAAGCAAGAGTATCAGATATGTATTCCCTTATGAGTGCAAAAGAACAAGAGTTTTATATCAAAAAATAAATAATGATAAAAACTGACATAACTATGTCAAAACTTATATAATTACTATATTAATCTTTTATTTTCAAGACAGTATTAAAACATATGATGTGCCATGGAATGTCTCCCCTGCACTCATATGTCCATAAACCATTTATTTATAACTATATTAATTTGGAAGTTAGGTGGGTGGGTGTCTAACAAACAGTATAGCCTTTCACAGCTTGTAGTGGAAGGTTACCTAAGGAGGATTATATTTGTTGCTTATGTTAGCAGTCACTTAAAATTTGGTGTAGTTCCATAGTTGTCTGCAACTGCAAGTTCTGGAACAAGGTCATTTCCCCTAGTGCCATAGGTATCGGTCGCTTTTTCGACCATGCCTATGTTGTGGGAAATCATTTTTTGATTTCTCTTGTTT
Organism: Rubroshorea leprosula; assembly: GCA_020521535.1. Lineage (NCBI taxonomy): Eukaryota > Viridiplantae > Streptophyta > Magnoliopsida > Malvales > Dipterocarpaceae > Rubroshorea > Rubroshorea leprosula. Next base: position 8,124,914 of record BPVZ01000001.1, on the reverse strand, counting down.
TATTGAGGGCATGACAGTTCTCAGTGTATCATTGAAATGGGAACATCATAGTTTGTTCATGATTCATGAGATAAAAAGTACTCAACATGAAAAGTAACATATTAAGAAAATACATAGTATTAAGCAAAATGCAAATACAAGCGTGCGATAACTTTCCTTTTGATGATCAAGTTTCTTATACAAGAAAACATCCATAATGCTGACCCGAAAAGAAAATTAACATGCATTAATCTTAATAAGCAGAAACATTTAAACTAGCCCCTTAAGATTGGAGATTAAGATTGAAAAACTTAGGCAAACACACAACAAGGAAGAGCAGAGTAGCAATAATAATAGGTGCAAATGGTTGAAGCCGAGGGGAATTTGGAATTGGAAATGGAGCTAGGTACGTCATTGACAGCAAGTAGCAGAGAATGAACAACATGACTGGTAAGGTAAGCAGGTTTATTGTGTTATCAGGAAGTAGGAGAAACACTACGGTTGTTGTAGTCAAGAAAGTTGCAGTGTTTATAAAATAGAAGTATATAAAATTAGGTGTGGACATGATTGAGAGCCCGACCTTACTTTTAGGGGCATTAGTGACAGCCCTGCCGGGAGGAAGATGGGATGGGGAAGGGTCGTTTGGGAATACGCCACTCATCGGTGGGGGTGCGGAAGTGATAGGTGGGGGTGGGGGAGTGACAGGCTAGTCGAAAGGAGGGTCTCGGTATACGCCACTCGCAGTTGGGGGTGAGGGAGTGATAAGTGGGGGTGGGGGAGTGACAGCCTCGCTGGGAGGAGGGTTTCGGAATACGCCACTCGTAGGTGGGGGTGTGGGAGTGATAGCCTTGCCGGAAGGAAGGTCGGATGGGGAAGGGCTGGATGGGAACACGCCACTCGTAGGTGGGGGTGGGGGAGTGTCAAATACTCTTGAGGGAGTGGAAGGTGCACTTGAGGGACTGGGCACTGGGTCACCTAAGTTACCCTGCCAAACACCTCCAGGTGGAGTAAGACATGTTTGGTAGGTTGCTGTTAGGATCAGTACAGCTACTACCAGCATAGCATTCCTCATGTCACTAGATATCATGTTATTCTGCCGCACCATTGTTCTTCGTAATTTCTGTGACCAAGACATTCTTGTTCTCAATGACTCTGCTAATGTTTGACGCGCAGGAATTCTTTTAGCTTCTAGACATCCAGCTTGACGAAGAATGTTTGCAGCTTCGCTGTTGTTAACTTGGCCGGATAACATATCCAAAGCTGAATGGCCGTTCAAATTGACTTCGTTCTTGGAGATCATCTTACATTCTAATAATAATCCTACCATCTGCTCAGCATATAGAGAAAAACAAATAGATTTTAATCAATAAAATGTTGCCACTAATCAAATCATTTTGTTTTTTTCCTTTGATACTCTAAGCTTTGCTAAGTTAATGAAACTAGACTAACCAAAAAAAAAGAAAAAAAAAAGGGAAATTAGAGTGGATGAGGATATCTATACCTGGGGATGATTAATGGATGTAGCTATATGTAGAACTGTGTTTCCTTCGCGATCTATCCCATTCAGGACTTGTTTATTCCAAATGTCAGCATCTTTGTGAGTGATCTTTTCAAGCCAACAAACCAGAAGTTCCAGAGTTTCAAAGTTATTGTTGCTTATCGCAATATGTATGGCATTCTGGCCTTGAATGGTCACATCTGTAATGCATTCGGGGCAAGCCTCAAGAAATTCAGCTATAAGATCCAGGTTCCCCTTCTCCACTGCATAATGCAGAGGAGTCCAACTGCTCCTCCCTTTGACACGGACAAGATCTTTATCAACTTTGAGGAGCTCATGTACTACATGAGTTTGGCAATTTAACAGGGCAAGATGCATGGGGCTTCGCCCAGCAGGGTCTAGCTTCCTTGCATATGATGGCTTTAAGTTCATCATTTCCATAGCAAAATCAATGTGCCCTTTAGAGGCTGCTATATGTAGTGGAGTGTCAACGAAAGGAAATGTATCAATGTTGTCTAAAACAAATGAATTCTCCTGAATTAGTGCATACAGGGCTTCAATGTCTCCCGCTTCAGCAACATCCCTCATTCTCTCATCCATTGCGATTCCCAAGACCAAACACAAATCCTATTGGTTACAATTGTTCCTAACAAAAAACAAAAATTCAATTCAATTACTAAGAAAGTCTTTAATACACATGAGCTTTACTTATTCCTTTGCCCCAAAACGGTACCCAAAAATCTCTAATCAATGTAGATGTTCAAGGAGAAATGTCCTTTTCTAAAGAAATGATAATAACAATCGTACAGTGTATCGATTGTGAGAGTAGTCATCATTAAGTATCTTTTCAAGTCTTTCCTCATTCAACGAGAAACTACTCCTTAGACATTGAATTGCTTAGTAGCATCATAAGTCATAACGTAGAAACAACGTAAAGGGTTAAATGTCAATTTTAATTTTTTAATTTTAAATTTTATATATTTTTAATTTTATAATTATTTATATATATTTTTTAAACTCTTAATTTTAAAAATTACACAATTTTAGTACCAATCAGTTAACAGCGTATATGGCTGTTAAATCCATTCAAGATAGCATTTTTGTTAAGATGTGATAATAACACGTCATACAATTAGTGTACGTGGATTAAAAAGGGAAGAGACCAAGTCAAATTTCCGAACACATTATAATTATCTAATATTAAAAATATTTTTCAAAATTACACTTATACCCCTATCATCTTCATCTTCTTCCCCCGATCCCCTTCTCTTTCTCCATTCATGTTCCATCATTCAGCTCTTCCTCCCCTCCCTCTCTTTTCTCTGGCACTTTCTCCCTTCTACCTTCTCGAATCTCTCTCTCTCTTTCGTTTCATTCTTTCCCTTTTCTCCCTTCCTCTCCTCATTCTTCCCAGATCTAGGTTCGTACAAACCCAGATTTGTGGGTTTTTAAATCCAGAATTCTGGGTTGTTACGAATTTGTTCTTCAGACCCCTCCCTTCCACCTTCTCCAATCGTCTATCGCCTTCTTTCTTCCCCTCTCCTCTCCATCCCCTTTTATCAAACCCAGCAGATTTGGATTTATATACCCACCCGAATCTAGGTACGTGTGGAACCTAGATGAATTGGATTCGAATGAACTCGAATTTGAGTTCCCATTTAACCTATCTGAATTTTGTTCAAACTCTTCTCCCCTCCATCTCTCCCTTCCTCCTTCATTTCCTCTGAAGCTACCGGTTAATCTTTAGATTCATTTCAGGGATTCACATTTCACAAACCCAAATTTTTTGGGTGCACATTTGGATTTGTTGAAGGTTGTTAAATCTATGAACTTTAAGAATTAATTTAGATTTTTGTTTCTTTCCACTCAATTGTGATTGACAATTAAACTGTAGGCTTAAATGACAATTGATTATGGTTTTGAATTTGGTCGCTGGTTGGATTCGACTTTGGGAATGAAGAAATGAAGGGGGCAAGATTATAATTTCACTTGACGATAAAAGTTAAATTACAGGTGGGGTCCGAGAATTTTTATTAATTTTAATCAAACAAGGTACGTACGAGTAGGACCTACTTTTATATTTTAATTAAGAGAAATAAACCTTAATTTTGAATGTCATTGAGTGGGTCTCATTTTTAACCCGTCATTGATGGAGATGGCATGAGTTTTAAAGCAGTTAAGTATTTTTTTATTAGTTGAATTATTTATGTCATTAAAATAAATAAAAAAATACCAGGTGAATTGAGATAATAGACTTAACTGATAGAGGGACTGAAATGGTGTAGTTTTTAAAGTCGAGGGACATAAAGTATTGAAGGACAAAGAGCGCACAAAATTCTAATGCTGAGGATCTGACATCTAACCTGAAATCAACTATTGGGTAAATGTCCTTTTCCATCCCTAATCTTTATAATATGGAACACCTTCATCCTTAACCTTTATTTAAAGCTAGCCTTACTCCCCATCCTCAACCTTTCCTAAATTGTTTACCTAGAGGCCTTCCTTGAGAATGGAACGTTAAATGCTAACGGGAGTTGCTGATGTAATAATTAATGGACCTACAACAAATAAACACTTTATGAAAATGATTTAAAGTTAATTTTTTATCATAGTTTCGTATGATTATATATGCTATTTAAATAATTAATTTTTTTTATTTATTTAAGAATCATAATATTAAGTATATATATTTATTTAATAGAATATAAAAATTACATCTAAATATTATACATAAAATTGTCTTTATATCACTATCTAACACTTTAAACATGAAAAAATTATCTATTTATTTTTAACTTAATGCCATTAAAAATCCACCAACTTTACAATAAAAGTTATTATCATCCTTTTACTTTAAAATAGCTCATAAATATATCTCTAAACTTTAAAGAAGAGACCAAGCAGCATCCCTCCATTGATAGGACATCGTAACGCCGTTCATCGACCCGTGAGAATTCCAAATTTTAATGGTGAAATGACAATATTGTCCCTTAACTTTCATTTTTTGAGCTCTTTAAACCTCAAACTTCATATTTAATCAATTTAGTCCCTAATTTTAACAATCTTATTATAATATGGTTCCCAAACTTTTGAAAGATATGCAATTAAATTTCATTTAAGACGAAATTTAACATTAACAACTAAAGGTATATTTGATTTGTGCAGTTGATAGACAATTACTTGATTTTGTTACCAAAATATTAGAAAATGGAAGGGAGACAAAACACTTTATTT
>BPVZ01000001.1:8104939-8118533 GCA_020521535.1 Rubroshorea leprosula | reverse complement strand
AACTTTCATTAACCAAAGAAATCACAATCAGATAAGACTAACTTGGACAGCTAATTTGATTTCTGCAAGAAGATGTGCAATTTAATTCATGTATGGTGCATAACAGAATCCATCTTCAGCGATAAAATTTACTGAACATGCAGAAGGTAGAACTCTAAGAAACTTCAGAAATTTCTTTTGCACCCATTTATTGGACCTTCGATAAATTGCATCAGGGAGTTATCAGTAACTTACACATTCATGGGAGTTGAGAGATTTTTGAAGTCAATGAATTGAAAAACGGAACCCACAAGATTTGGGGGGGACGGGGACATCGAAGTGCTTCCCCCAGACACTGCACCAAGTTTGCATATTAAGTTTGGTTTCAGTGAGCCCAACTATGAACTCAAGCAACTAAAGTTCAAGTGTCCACCACTTCAACTACCGAAGGAAGCAATTAGATATATTGGCCTTAAGGCCCTTACCAACAGAAACAATGCAATGCAGGAAATAGAAATAAGTCCTGAAGTTCTCTTTTTCTTTTTGTGATCTGATTGTGTTATGCTTTCATCCTATAATTGGAAGAGGCTACCAAAATCAAGATTGTCGCATTGACTTACCACCTGGAAGGATCCAGTTATAGAGTCAGAACATATAGCACATGCATCACTTGCAAATTGGAACATCCAATCTCAACCTCAAGTCTGAAATGGAAATTTTATTACAAAACAAAACAAGTCCTCCCAGTCACCAGCAATAAGTATCCCTAAAACTACGTACTAAAAGATAGACTGCACATGGCAGCAATAAATCTCTTGCTTCTTATGATTTTATGATGTTTATCATTATCTTATCATTACAAAAAAAATTAAACTTAACTTGAGGACTAGAGTAATTGCTTGAGAGTATCTTGGATGCAAAAATAGGATTGGCAGCTTCAGCATGGTGAACTCCATCCCAGCTTATGTACCGAGACCCTTCTTTGCAAACATTGTAACCAGCCTGCCCACAAGTGACGTTGGGATTGTAGTTACATGGCGATCCACCATAGCCACAGCACGCGATTAATGGATTTTGAAAACCTGTAAAACAATCCAGTATTCAATCAAAATGAGAAGATCTGTGGCGCACTAATACAAAAACCTGCAGTGCAAATGAGACCATACCATATTTAGAGGCATTAGAAATGAGATCAAACTTGACGCTATATTTATCCACATACACAATGGTGGCATTCTTCATTTGTGTTGGAAACAGAAAAGAAGAATAATTTTTAAAAAAAAGTTTATTGCTTTTTTGTTGTCATTGAATATACAAAGATTTTATATATAAATTTATACAATAGAATATTCTTAAGAATAAAATCAATTACAATATGAATATAATATTTTACAATAAATACTGATATTCTAACATTTTCTCGCAAGCTCAAATTGGTTGTGAGACCAACCTGAGTTTGGAAAGAAGAGTTTGGAAGCGTTCAGGAAAGTGAGCACTAGTAAACAAATCAGTAGGCTGATCAACAGAACTAATGAAAATCAAACGAATAGTTCCCTTCACAACATGATAACGAATAAAGTGACAATCAATTTCGATATGTTTTGTGCATTCATGGAAGACATCATTGTGAACAATTTGAATAGCACTTTGATTATCACAATATAAATCAGAAGAAGAAAGCTGAGGAATGCCCATATTTTCAAAAAGCCACCATAATAAAGGAAGTTCTGATGTGGTTTCACTGAGAGCTCTATACTTAGCATTAATACTAGTGCGAGATGAAAATGTTTTTTCTTCTGCCAAAATATAAGAGAATTACTAATGAAAAGACAATTACTAGTGATAGATCTTAGATTAAAAGGATCACTGACCCAATCAACATCTAAGTAAGCACGAAGCACAGAGGATGCGTTAGCAAAAAAATGAAGTCCATGAAACAGTATTCCCTTAACATGACGAATAATACGAAGTACTGTTGCATAATAAGTGGAGTGAGGAGCAACCATAAACTGACTAACAATGTGAACTGCATATGTTATGTCAAAGCGTGTTGTACAACCATAAACTAACTAACAATGTGAACTGCATATATTATGTCAAAGCGTGTTGTAGTAAGATAAATCAGATTACCAACCAATTACCAATAGTGAGTAGGATCAAAAAGTAAAGAGTCATCTATAGGTGTAAGTTTGATATTAGATTCAAAAGATGTAGGAAAACACTCTTCCTATCATTGAATTCAACTTTAGAAACAAGATCAAAAACATACTTTACTTCAGAAAGCAGGTAGCCACAATTTGAAGAGGTAACTTCAAGCCCTAAAAAATAGTTCAAAACATCAAGATCTTTCATTTCAAAATTTTTTATTGAGAGATTGTTTTAGCTCTTTAACACTTGTGATATCATCTCCAATGATAATCATGTCGTCAATATAAAAAAGTAAAAGAACTATAGCCCAAGGAGTCTTACGAATGAACAGATCAATATCATGTGAATTGAAAGTAAAACCAAACTCACTCGGAGTAGCATTAAATTTTGCTTACCAGACTCGAGAGGATTGTTTCCACCTGTATAATGCACGTCGCAATTGACATACCTTGTTTGAAGGATGGTTGACCCCATGAGGTGATTTCATATAAACTTCTTCTTCTAAGTCACCATTAAGAAAATATTTTTCACATACATCTAAAACAATTTTCATCTCTGTATGGTAGCGATAGCAAGCAAACTATGCACAAATGTGAGATGAACAACTGGAGCAAATGTTTCCTCATAGTCTATTCCACACTTCTATGTAAAACTCTTGGCAACCAAGCGTGCCTCATAATACTCCATAGAACCATCAAATTGTGTTTTAATTTTGTACACCCATTTACAGCCTATCAGGGACTTTTCAACAAGAAGATCAACTAAATCTCATGTACGAGTGTTTTCAAGAACATGTAATTCACATCTTGCATAACTATTATTTCAAGTAATATGATGAATACAACCACATGTAATTTGTAAGGACAGGTGCTACAATACATTTTTTAAGATTCATACAAACCATAGTATGGACCAAAGATAGTTGCAGTAGTCCCTAGTGCAGACATCATACATAGCCAACGCAACATTATTTCTTTCACCACAAATAATGGAGATCTTGTAGTTGAGACAATTCTAATTTAGCAGACTACAACTGTACTGGCCTCCAGATAGAGAGAGCTTCTCTGCTTTTGTAACAAAGTCTAAAGGAAGAGGGCAGAAGCTTGGAGATGGACCGTAGAAATGAGGGAATCTATGACAGCATCTACCAATTCATATATCAATCCATCCCCAGGCTGCAAAGATATAGGCCGTAAAATGATGAACGATTTGAGCAAGTAAAATATTAATAAAATCTCATGTTATTAATCAGTGAATCAAACGAAGGAGAACAATTTTAGTCAATGATGCTTTGTATGATTCTCAATTAATTCAAGTCAATAACAGAGTCATCTATGGATTCAATCCCCTAACAAAGCCTCTTAATGTCAATCTTCTGCGTGGCCCCTCCTCTTCTTCCTCCTCCAACATATTTCCCACTCCAAGGGTCAAGGTAATAACAATGATGTGTTGCAATTAATGAACTGTTACCCATCAGGTTTCTTAAGCGTCAGTTGTACCAGAAGTTTAGATTTTAAACTTGCCTTTATGTTTCATAAACTAAAACAAAAAAACTTACAAGATTTTAACACTTAAAAAAGGCTAAAATCTCCTTTAATATTTTTCCTTTTTCCCTCTTATGCTCTTTGTTGCCTAAATGGTTTCTTAAACCTAAGTAACGCTAATACAATTTAACTGCTTTGAGTTTTAGCATTTTACAGTATCAAAATTTTAGCACCACCATTGATCTGGTTCAACTAACACAATAAAAAGAGGAATAGGCCCAATCACACATTCATCATCAAGTTAAATGCATCACTAATAATGGGGACAACTAGATGAATAATCTTATGCTTTGTTAACTATAACAAGAAATTCATTCCCCATTTCTATCTGCTGTTAACAACCAACACAAAAATGAAAATATTTCATACACAAATGTCAAGAACCCATCATTTATACTTCCTTTCATGCTCATCCAGAGAACTTCAAATAAAGAACAAGATAATTCATAAGGATTCTCTGACACAAAGTGAAGTGCTTTACCTTCTTAGCATCAATTTGGAGAAGATACAAATCCTCCTTCACATTCATGAAAAATTTCTGCAACGTTGGCCGTACCTACAAAATCATTACCCCCAAAAATTACAGTCTCAGAAGCTACAGGAGCAATCAATCCGAGCAATGGGTAGATGTATCGATGAAACAATAGAAAGCAATAAAGCAAAGAGAGAGACCTGATCGAGATTGCTCAGGTGGAAGCAACCAGTGGACTTATCAAGCTCTCCGCCAAAGATAGACCCATTTTTCTGCAACTCTTCCCACTTTTGCCGTGCTAATCCTGTAAACGAACTCTTCCCCTTCACTCCCTCCCTCTTTCGCTGCCATTCCGACAATCTTATACAGCCGACCCACCCTACCGACAAACTGATTCATCATTTGACCAGAACATGACATAAATTTCCCATCTGGATAGAAATATAATTACCTAATACAATAAGGGTACATTTGCAATTTGCTTATTTTCCTATCACCCTCCAAGTGTCAATTTCGAGACCAAATTTCCTCCGGTATTCGCCGTTAACTCCGAGGTTCAGTTCCAGACTTCCAGTGGGTAATGCCATCTTCCATTTCCTGTTCTTCTTCCACAAAACACAATAAACAACCATGGCTAAAATGACAACCCCAGGAGCACTTCGTACCCTTCATTCTTATTCCCATCTCAAGCAGTGTCCTTTTGTAGATTCTAGTACAATCCTTCCTGGTTTTAGAGATTCTTGTTTCTCTAATCTTAAAGGGACGCTGAAAAGCTCAAGAAAGGCATCGTTTGTTCCTGTAATAGCATCCCAGAGCTCTCCTGGTACGTTTCTTAGGACAATGTTTTATGGATTTTGAATTTATTGGGTTTCCCTTTTTTGTGGAATGTGCAATTGGTGTCTTGATTTTTAATGGGTTTCTTTCATTTCTAGTATATTATGTCCCGGACGCAAAATTTTACAAGGTGGAGGCGATTCTCAGGTACGTATAGCGCCCTATCTTTCTATTTCCCATGCATGGCATGGATCATTTCTATTTGTAATTGTTTTTCCGTTTTTGTTCATGTGCTGAATTTCGGATGGAAAAAATAGGCCCTGGCGAATCCAGCAAGTTTCTTCGGTAAGACAGTAAGAGCTGATGGATCTTTAGATTTATGTAGGTTGTTATTAAATGCACTTCATGTTTCTGACTTTCTTTTCATGGATAGTTAATAAGACCATGCTGTGTTATATCAAATGTTACGCCATACCATTGCTCTTGGTGTTGATTCTAGTAAAAATTTCCAGCATTTCTGTCTCAAAGTCCGCATATGAGGAATATGTGCACCATGGCATTGAAAAGATAAGATTTATTTGTGTAGATGAGGTTTTTGGCAGGCATCAAAAAGTTACATGATAGAAGCTACTGTTTGTTATTTGTTCTACCCTTACCTTCCCTGCATCATTGTATCTTGAATTGCAAGATGAGGGTTCACAAGACACAGGCTTTAACTCTGTATCTTGGTTGCCAAAGTGATTAGTGGAGAGGAAAGTGATTCAATTGTAATTTGAGTATATTATTCATAAAGCATGGCAGAAATGCATGATTGATCCTCTTATGACTTGTTGAGGATCTTCATTTTAGTGAGGAATGGATTAATTTTGTGGTATCACCATGTTTTCACCAGATAAGCTGAATGGTCTCAAATATGCATTGACTATATTTTGGTTCATATTCAAGTTATGGTTGTAGTACTTTTATCTCTGAGAAATTGAGAGCAATAGTGATAAGACTTAATTAATTTAAAGCATCTTCAGCACTCCTTTTTTATCCCTCCATTTTCCAACAAATCATGGGAGAAAAAAAGAGGCTCATACAGTTACTTCTAATTATTTCAAGCTTCTTCCAAGTGTCATACCATGGATATGGATCCTATTCCTGTATTAAGGAAGACATATTCCTTCCAATGGAATGAATCCTTTAGTTACCATTTGACTTCCTTTTTTTTCCAGCTATATTTTTATAATTAACCTTCTTTGAACTATTTCTTTAGTTGCCTGGTGGTATTCCATTTGATTATTCATTTATGTTCTGAAAATTAAGGCTTTGCTGAAAATGGGCATTCGTGGTGTTACGGTTTCTGATGTACGAGGCTTTGGGTCTCAAGGGGGTTCAACAGAGAGACATGGTGGTAAGCATTTCTCCTGTAGAAGGGGTTGAAAATTTAGCCACTCTCCTCCTTATTTTGCTTCCATTTTTGTTTCATTTCCCTATCCTCTCCATTAAGATGCTGAGAAATTCACTGGTGTATTAGTCTATCTCCACTAGTTGTTTTTCTGTGCTTTCTAGGACCATCATGAATATAGTGTTTTTAACTGTCTTGCCTAAGTTTTCTTCTGGTTTATTTATTACCCTGTAGGCTCTGAATTTTCTGAGGACAAGTTTCTTGCTAAAGTTAAGATGGAGATTGTGGTGAGAAAGGAGCAGGTATAGATATAATATGAAGAATCACCTCTATAATTAAATATGAAATATTTGATATATTGCAATAGAAGGAAAATCATGGCAAATTTATTGCTTAAAATCTCTAGTTAAGTTATTGCACTTAATTATCCTGTCACTGTGTCACAGGTTGAGGCTGTGATTGATAAGATAATTGAGGAAGCGAGGACTGGAGAGATTGGTGATGGCAAGATATTCTGTAAGCATCCGAATTTGTTCTTCTCAAGCAATTTAGTTGAGGGAATTCTTCCATTATGGCTAAATAAAGCTGTAAACTATAAAATTATGGAACTACGATGGTAAAAATTTTGGATAAATGAAGTTGTTTTGTAATTTTCTTTATGTTTTGACTTCTGACAAAATCATACATAGATGAGGCCTCTTTGTAGACATTTGGTGTAAATGAGCTAGGAAATGTTCTGCAACATCAGATTGTTAGGACTGCTGCTGTGTCCCCATTTTGCCTTCATTTTACTTCCTATCATAGCTTGGTCGTGGTGACTACATCTTTATGAAATTGTCTCTGTTACCTCTTTGTGTATCCTAACCACATCCGAAAGAGTAGGATTGTTAATTTAGAGTCAGTAGGGGTGCATTGTCTCATATTTGAGTATTGAAACCCTTTCTCTGTTGATACATCTTGAAGCTTCTAACAAAGTTCCTTTGGTCATACAGTGGTGCCTGTCGCTGATGTCATTAGAGTTCGCACAGGTAACTTAATTATATTCCATTCAAATTCAAGTAATGCCTTCTTAAATTGCCTGTTGAAGCATCTCTTCAAATATGTAACAACTTTTCACTTCGCAATTCTCAGGCGAGCGTGGAGAGAATGCTGAGAGGATGATCGGAGGACGATCTGACACGTCCGCTGCTGCATAACCAGATTTGCATTGTGAGCAACGTTAGCTGCAGCTTACTCCAATCGAAATGTCAAAGCTGTAGCTGCCCTTAATTTGTCGAAACTTATGATTGTGTTAGTTGTTTAGCATGTATTATCGCCTGTGAATTAAAATAAAGATGAAGGATCAATCACATTGCTTTCTAGCTCATCATAATATGAAGCTGTTACTGGTTACTTAGCTGTCATTCTTTTGTGCCAACACCATGTTCCCTACAATTAGGGATGGCAAATTCCTCTAAGACCCGTGGAGTTCTGCAGAGAACCCTGCCATGGGAATGAAAATTCTAAGAATATTTCTTCACACAAAGTAAGGATAGATATTTCAAGAATATTTATCTTCGTGGGGCGAGGATTGAAACATTTTTTTCTTTGTGAAATTTTATGAGAAATTTCCTTCGTACTATGAAAACTCAAGAGGATTTATATATTATATTTGTAAATATATTATCAATTAATTTTTATTCACCTAATCCAATTAGTTAGTCCAATCCAACCTAAATCGTCCAGCGTCATTTCTTTTTCAATTATAGTTTTCTTAAACCCAATTCAATGACTCAACTCAATTTGGACATGTATGACAATATGTATTTACTATAACTTGTTATTAGATGTTACTTTGCTACACTATATATTAATGTATTTTTTTCTTTAAGTTGTTTTAAATTTGTTCTTTTTTTATTTATTAAAAAAAATAAAATTTTATATATTTAATATTTAACAAAAACTCTATATACTTATGGGAAGGATGAAAGGACATTTTTAACTCCCAACCAACAATTCCAATGAGAATCTTCATACCCACTATTAACAAAAATAAGGATAGGGAGGAATTATATTCCTATGGGGACCATTGCCATCCTTACCTACAACCCTCCATATACTTGGTTTATGCTATTGGTATCAATGGATCATCTTAGGTTTCTCAAGGTTTTGTAGGGTCTCTTTGGACACCATCACATGGCTGAAACTTCTTTTTTTAAATTACTTTTACAGTTTGCTCCTGATTAATAATAATTATGAAAAAGACTTTTGCCTCCTTATTCAAGAAATCAACTTATATTTATATAAAAATTTTAATTATTTATTTTTTTTACTTTTAATAGTTAAATTTTATTTATATTTATTAAAAAAAATTTTTACTTAAAAAATTATACCAAATCTTAACTATTAAAAATAAAAAAAATTAAAATTTTATATAAATGTGATGCATAAAGTATATATATGAATAGATTTCGAATAGATTTCTCTTCTAATAAAATTATTGACACTTATTATTTAATAGATTAAAATTAATTTATAAATAATATTATTAAATATTATAATTAATTATTTATAAAAAATAACTATATTTATGTGATTATAACATATTTAATAGTGTATTTAGTTTGAAAAAAATAAAATAAAGTATGAAAAAAAAAACTTTTTTAACTAATTAAATTATAATATTTTTAAATATTATAATATAATTAGTTAAAAAAATTTGCACTTCTCTTAATTCTTCTCAAATCAAACATACTATTATTGTCTTATAAACACCCCTAATGTGTTGGCACCCTCTTTGTTTTATACTACGAGTGAATTTTATTATAAAAAAATTATACAAAAATCTTAATTTTATTTTATCAAAAAAATTAATTAGTACTATTTATATATTTTAAAAAATATTGTTTAGAAATGGTGATAATTGAATTGGGATGGAGAGCGGTTTGAGTTACCATGAGTTGCGAAAGACATGAACGGCGTTATAGCAGTTAAGATCGGCGTTTGGATCTATAAATAGCCAACACGGAATCTGCTTAAACATTTGCTTTGGTTTTGAGGGAGAGGTTGTAGATTGCTGCTTCTCTCCATTCACACAACAACAGCTCCTCTTTCCTCAGGCAAGTCCCTCTCTTTCTCTCTGCAATCTCAAAACAATATTCTCTAATCCCTAATCTCTTGGGTTGATTTGTTTGAAATTTAGCATTTTTCTCCTGAAATTCGCATCCACTTTCTCTGTGTTTCCTGCCCTGATTTTGTCTGATCTGGGTCTTAGAACTTTGTAAGGTTGAATTTCTACTTGGAGGTTTATGCTGATTGGGTTAGAATTAAATTAATCTGGATGCATGCAATGTGCCTTCTTGTGCTTGATCCATAGACAGTGGGTCTCTTTGGTTTTGGATCAAGCTTTTATTTAATCAGATTTGTGAATTCTAATCCCAGATGCATAGATTGTGCTTGTTTTCATAATTCCTTAAAAGGGTTTCTTTTGATTTAGATAACTATTAGTTAAACTGAATTGATTTGGAATTGATCATGGATTTTTTGTTAACAGGCGTCAAACATGGGGCTGTCTTTCACAAAGCTTTTCAGCCGTCTCTTTGCAAAGAAAGAGATGCGTATATTGATGGTGGGTCTTGATGCTGCTGGTAAAACTACAATTCTGTACAAGTTGAAGCTGGGAGAGATTGTCACCACTATTCCTACCATTGGTAAGTGGAATATGGTATGATAGGCCATCAGTTTTCTTGGAATTTTTCTCTCATTGATGGCCGATTTATTTTATTTCCTTGGTGCTGTTGCCTTTGTTTTCTTTATTTGTATATTTCCTTTCTGATACTTAAATTTCCTTGCTTGCCAATTAGGTTTCAACGTGGAGACTGTTGAATATAAGAACATTAGCTTTACCGTCTGGGATGTTGGTGGCCAGGACAAGGTATGCTGGTTTAATATCTCGGATTTTGTTAGAATCCAGTGTGAATATTTATGATTGTGATATTCACATAGCTGATTTCCTCTGTTTTGCTTCATACAGATCCGACCTCTGTGGAGACACTACTTCCAAAACACACAAGGTCTTATTTTCGTGGTTGATAGCAATGACAGAGATCGTGTGGTTGAAGCTAGGGATGAGTTGCACCGAATGTTGAATGAGGTATTGGAGTATAGAAAGTTTGTTATAGTTAGCATAATGTTGAATTGTGAATGTCGATTGTTAGAGTTTGACTGTTTACTGAAAACTGTACTGCTTCTTGGGATTGGCAGGATGAGTTGAGGGAGGCTGTTCTGCTAGTATTTGCAAACAAGCAAGATCTTCCAAATGCAATGAATGCTGCTGAGATAACTGACAAACTTGGCCTTCATTCCCTCCGCCAGCGCCACTGGTAAGATCAACCATACCCTCTATTTCTCACTGTCTGCACAACTTGGTGTGCTTGTTCTTCGGATACCTCATTCATATCGTCTATTTGTATGCTACAGGTATATCCAGAGCACATGTGCCACTTCAGGTGAAGGGCTGTACGAGGGACTTGACTGGCTCTCAAACAACATTGCAAGCAAGGTAATACAGTCAAGATTATTTGGATGACAATTGATACCTGCAGTTATAGGTTACTGCTTTCTGGTTTCATTTATCCTGCCTCTTGTTTATTTCTGCTGATATTTTACCTTTTGTAATTGCAGTCATAGATGGCACATTGGAGTTTCTAGCCTCAAGCAGTTCAGGCTCCTTTCAGAGTTCTGGATTTCAAACATGGTCCAAGCGTTTCTTCTGTCTTAGTGAATTTCTTGTTTCTTGCAAACATTGCCATTTGTTATTTGTAGCTTCAGAATAATTGAAAATGTTTCATTTTTTCCCTCGTGTCACAGTAGCTGCAATTGTCCTATTCCAGTGTTTTTTATATTTCTATCGGACTGAAAACCGATGGCTATTTTGATTTATCATGTTTTTATGTTGACAAAATTACATCAAATAAAACCTTATGTTTACAATTTGAATATTACGAGACCTTCCAAATGCATTTCACAATTCGTACGGGGAAGTACTACCATCAGTGAGCCTTGGTGAATGAGATCTTCCAGCTACAAAGAATTGAGAGTGAATGCTAGTAAATTAGAAAAATAAGAAATAATGAAGTGATTGAAAAACCCAATGATACAAGTATACAAAGAAGATACAAGTCCCCCATTGAAATGGATCTCCTCAGTCTTTGACCCACACTTGCACACCATTAGGCAGGTATATAAATATGGTCTCTCTTGGCATGGTAGTTCAACGACTATTACATTATTTTGTTAGGAGCTAAACAAACTAGCTCGGCCAAGGCTAACATGGAAGTGAGTCTAACTGTTCCGCATGGCTTTCCTCACTGTCATGTAGTTGGATTTTAGTCCCAAACATAGCCATCTTCTCCGTTAAGTTCTGAAGAGCTTCATGCTTGTTTGCCAATTCCATAAGCGCCTTAATCCTCTTAAAAGAAACATAGCTAGGCTTATGCCCCTTCTCTGTCATCTCCAAGAAACACTTCTCTGCTTCCACCAGCTTCGCCATGTCACAAAGCAGATCAAACAACACATCAGATACCAAGATATAAGACCCAAAACCCTTTTCAACCATGTCTTTCCACAATTCCAATGCCATTTCCACCTTTTCATGCCTCCTAAACAACCTGATT
The DNA here is from genome assembly GCA_020521535.1 of Rubroshorea leprosula. NCBI lineage: Eukaryota > Viridiplantae > Streptophyta > Magnoliopsida > Malvales > Dipterocarpaceae > Rubroshorea > Rubroshorea leprosula. Next base: position 8,106,572 of record BPVZ01000001.1, on the reverse strand, counting down.
AAGAACATACAAGACTGCGTATTTGGCAGGCACCCAGCATCCATCATCCGTCTGTACAAACTCCATGAACTTGTCAAATCATTTGACCAGAAGAAAACCCTAAAGAACAGATTGTAAGTAGTTGCATTGGGTTGCAAGCCCTTGCCTATCATCTCATCCATCAAACCATAAGCATCACCAAGCCTCTTTGCAATACAATAATTCCGAATAGCAGCATTATATGCAGCAACATCTGGGTAACATCCATCCTCCTTCATTTCCTTCAAAATGTTTCTAGCTTTATCAGGCTGACCAATCAACCCTAATCCCCCAATAATCATGGTATACGTGATCACATCAGGCGCCATATCCCCATCCCTCATCTTCTGTACTAACTTATATGCTTCATCCATTTCTCTGCCCTTACAATACACATCAATCAGACAATTATATGAAACAACATCCGGTTTAACACCCAATTGCCTCATCTCATCAAAGAACCCCTCAGCCTCCTCCGAGGACTTCCACCCTGACAAAAGTATATTAAAAGTATGCAAATTAGGCTGAAAATCACGCTTCAAGTTATGATACACACTCCTAGCATGAGTCATACTTTTTTCCTGACATATAGTCCTAAGCAAAGCATTAAAACAAGATGTATCAAATTCTGGCACTAGTTTCTTAAACCTCCAAAAACTTTGCACGGTCTGCCTAACTGAACAAACCTTAGCAATCCTCCCTAAAACCACCTGCATAGTTCTCGATGAAATCAAGGACTGATCTTTTCCCTTTACATCAATCAAAACCTCCCAAATTTGATCAAATCTTCGACTCCTACCTAACACATAGAGCATTGTATCCAACGAAAAAGAAGTATGAAAAAACCCTTTTCTATTTCCGGTAAACTTAAAGAACTCCAAAGCTTGTAATGGATTTCCATGGCTAAATCTGACCCTTTTCAGTACCTTATCAATTAAGTCGTTTGAGAGAAAAACCCCACTTGATTTCAAAGATTGCTTCAAGTTCTCTGAAGAGGCGGAGCTACTGATTATGCGATAAACAGTCTCAACGTCGGCATCGATGGAAGGCTTGTCGCCGGCAGAAAATAATCTAGTGAAGACAAAAGGGGTCTGGTTTTGGGGGTTTGAGGATAGGGGAAGGAATAAGGGTGCTGAAGCGTACCTCGATGGTGATTTACGCAGAAGGGATGCACGAATCGCCGTCATCGCCATTGCCGATTAAGGCAGATGAACGCACGAAATCTTCATTACAAGTTACAGAGCACTGAATGAAGAGGCGCCGCCGGTGAAGAGAAAGAAAACTGAGGAAAGGTTTGCTGTAGATGAAGCCGTATTTGGTGTCTGATGAATGGAGCGACGACGTTTTGAATAATTTCTTTGATAATTTGTATGGGATTAACATAAAACCTTCATACACGTCCTCACACTTCGTCACTTTCAGCAACGGAGTTCTTTTAGTCCATTTTATGACATATCAACCCCTAACTTTTTATTAGTTTGTGGCACATGGCCGGTCACTGTTAGCTCCCTAGGTAAGGCGACTTTTTTAAAGGTGAGATAAATGATCACTATTATATATATGTAGATAATAATAATAATATTTATTTATTTTATTTTTAAAAAATTAAAAACAT
>BPVZ01000001.1:8027203-8039397 GCA_020521535.1 Rubroshorea leprosula | reverse complement strand
CAAAAAATGCCCTCCATCCCCATGCTAGAGTGGAATGAAGGGTCCTTGTAAAGATTTTTCATTCTCACAAAAGTATACAAAAATATTTTTTTTTTGTTTGATTATATACAAAAATAAATTGATTCATTCAATCCTTTGATTAGAAAAAAAGTCCAAAAGCATTTAAAAAAATAGTTATTTCTAAGTTTTTTGTTAGAAAATGAATCAAATTAAATAAAATAAAGTACACTTTACCAAAAAAAAAATAAAATAAGCTAAATTCAAATTAAGGGAAACATATTAAACAAAGAGACGCAATAGAGAGGAGAGATGAGAGGGTCAAAGTGTTTGTAGTTAAGATTTGTGGATTTGAGAATTGAGATGTTCGAATTTATTATAATTTATAAAAATAAAATTTATAATTCTTTATTAATTTACAATTTCTCATGGGATCCACAAAATAAGGGAAATCCCTTGTGAAATTTTACGAGAGAAAAATTGCTTCCATCCTTGCTTTATAGGGAAGAATATTTTGAGAATCTCCGTCTCTACGATGAGAATATCCACAGAGCTCTACAAATTGTAAAGGAAATTGCCATCCCTAAAATCAGGTGACTCTCTAAATACATTGAAGAAAATCCAGCATAAGAAGAAAATTGAAGAAGGATCTTGGGATGGAGTTGAAAAAAGAGAGCTGAACGCAATTAAAAGACATTCAGTTTCATAGTAACAACACCTTTTTTTTTAATCTTATAATGTTATATGACATTGCAATTATATTATTTTAAAATTTTTATATAACGCAACAAGCTTATCGAGATTAATTCAGTCCAAAGACCATCTATTTATGGAGTCAACGCCGATGAATTAAAAGTGAATTTTGAACAGGGTATATGTAGCTATATGTTTTAATGGGGAAAACCCAAAAGCTAGAGTTGTTATAATTTTTTTTTTTTTTTTTGTTTGCTATGACCTCTTCTGCAATTCTGTGGCAATTGAACTAAACTTTGGGTTTGTATGTCCTTCACATGAATTGCAGATGGGGACGATGAAGGAATTTTCTGTTCAGGTCGAGGAAGCAAGAGAAGGACAAGACGGGAAGCCATCAGTTGGTCCTGTATATCGCAACCTACTTTCCAAAAATGAATTTCCTCCACTTGATCCTAACATGTCTACAACTTGGGATCTTTTCAGGTATACATACGATATATATGGGTTCAGCTACGAATTGTATGTCATACCATATTTTGCATTTTTAGCGATTAATGCTAGAAACTTAAAGTGCAAGCTATCATACTCTCAATTTAACATCTTTTAAGCAACCTACTTCAGTACAATGGATGAAACTAAATATGGAGGTAGAAAAAGGAAAGTAAAGAGAAAAAGAAGGAAAGAATTGTATGTAAATGAATTTTTTATTATATACTTCTATTATGATTTATGTACCAAATACATATATATTTATATATATTTATACTTATATGATTTTTGTTTAATAAATGTTAAATGATGGTATATTAGAAACACACTTTATGATCAAGTTGACTGTGTGGAGGCTTTGGCCTAATTCTGGTCTGTAGCTGTCTCAGAGGCAGGCATTTCTTTTCATTTGATGACAAAGCGATCTTAATCTACAGTTTCTCTGCTAAGAAGTACCCCGGAAACAGGATGCTTGGATGGCGAAATTTTGTTGATGGCAAGGTAATTTTACATTTGAAAACACCTTCTGATATAGGGGCGAAGCTTTTTCTCTTTTTTAATTTTGTTTTTGACCTTCAGGTAGGGCCTTATGTCTGGAAAACCTATAAAGAAGCTTATGATGAGGTCCTGTTGATTGGTTCTGCTTTGAGAGCATCTGGTGCTGAACCTGTAAGCATAAATATCAATTCACTGCTCTTTTATTTTTCTGCAGATTAAATAATGCAAAAAAATTTTGGCAGCTTAATCATTTCTCTCTCTCTCTCTCTCTCTTTCTAAGCCTTTCCTTTTGCGATTTTAATGATATATGACAGGGTTGTCGGATTGGGATTTATGGAGCCAACTGCCCCCAGTGGACTTTGGCAATGGAGGTCTGTTCTGATGTTTTCTACTAGAAATCCTGGAAAAATTTTAGTTTACTTTTTTTTTTTCTAATGTATAAATGACATGGATGTGTTACGTTTTATCTAGGCTGGTAGTGCCCACAGTTTGGTTTGTGTGCCTCTCTATGATACCCTTGGTAAGAAATAAATACTCCTTGCAAAGTTTTCTGCATTAATAGCAAATATTGATGTCTTTCTCCCTTCTTGAAAAGACTCTGTTTTTTTCCTCCAATTGGGGATATTTGAGCTTCCAAGGGGCCATTTTCCAGGGGCCCAAGCTACTGAGATCTTTTATTGGTTAATTGCATACAAATGACCTTTGAATTTTGTTCATCTTTCTGGATGAAGTTTGTTCAGCTGGTATGGCTTACAGCGCCAATATCTTCTGTGCTTTACACAGTGTACTATCAAGATAATTGAAAAATGTTACCTTCCCCTACATCTTATTTTCTTCTTGTATTTGATTGCCAGGAATTTATTTTTTTTTTTTTAGGAGACCATAAATGGTTGCGGGGGTGATTTCAATTGTGTAGAATGTTCCATCCTTTTGCACTGTAGCACCAATTGGCTCATTGATGATAGTTAGTTAATAATCATTGTTCACACTGTTTGTTATGAAATTGCTTTCTAGCATGTTGGTGAAGGTCTTATCCTAGGAAATTATTAATTAAAGGCACCATGGGTTTCCTCTGCATAATTTAGTTCTTGAATTCAACAGTATCCATAGGGTAATCTTATGCTTCATTCCTGTGCCTTGGATATAGGGCCTGGGGCTGTAAATTTTATCATAGATCATGCAGAGCTTGATTTTGCATTTGTACAAGACAAGAAAGTGAAAGAGGTAAGTTTCAAAAGCAACAGTTTTGAACTGTCCTGGGATTGACTATTATGCTTTTCCATATGATTTTCAATATCAAAGGCAACATTATCTGAGTGCCCCATGCCTTTGCAGCTTCTAAATCCATGTTGTAGATCTGCTCAACGGCTGAAAGGTAAAAATTATTACATATATTTCAGTTTTTAAACTTCATGAAGGCTCCCCACTGAGCTTGGTTCTGGTTGCAGCAATAATTTGCTTCACAGCATTGACTGAGGAAGAGAAGGATAAGGCCTCTCAAATGGGGATTAAACCATACTCTTGGATTGAGTTTCTTGAAATGGTTAGTTTTCACTGATTGGAGGGAGGAAGATGTTAATTCAACTCCAATGGACTGTGATACGATTTTATTTCTTACTTTCTCTAGGATTTTCATGTTTGCATGTTTTCACCATCTTTTTGTTAATCTTGTGTTTGTTTTAATTAACCATCCTTGATATTTAAATTACTCTTAAAACATAAATCTCTATTTTTGCACTGCTTCTGATGACTACTATCATCTTGAAACACTTCACATGTGAATTTCAGCCAAAGTTCCTACTTAAAACAAAATAGTTTCTATTTTCCAGATGTTTCTCTTTTATAATTGATCTTCTGAGTATTTGTTTATCAGGGAAAGGAGAACCCGCAGGAGATTTTGCCACCGCAACCTTTCAATATCTGCACTATTATGTACACAAGTGGCACCAGCGGCGATCCCAAAGGTGTTGTGTTAACTCACGAAACTGTTGCAGCTTTTGTAAGCGGGATTGATCTTTTTATGGAGCAATTTGATGACAAGGTATATTCAATGGTAAAACCTTCAATAGAATTTTTCTAATGTGCCTTCTACCATTCAAATGTCATGATGATGATAGTATGTGTTTTTCAATCTGTCTGTCTGGAAATATTATGGTTGACATGGTTTTGATGTTGGATATTTTTATTGTTCAGTGCCTTTTATTACTTATTGCTTGTCTTTCTATCCTGATATATCCTTTTGTGTAAATTTCTAGATGACAACGGATGATGTATTTCTGTCATTCCTGCCCCTTGCTCACATCCTTGACCGTGTGATTGAAGAATATTTTTTCCATAAGGGTGCATCTGTTGGCTACTACCATGGGGTATGCTGCTGAGCTGTCTGCTTCTTTCATCCTTGACTCTGTAATTCTGCTTAGTTAATTATATTCATGCTAAAAGGCATTTGCTTCATTGTTTGAAGGATTTGAAGGAGTTACGGGACGATATAATGGAGTTGAAACCAACATTTCTTGCTGGTGTACCCCGAGTCTATGATATAATTTATGAAAGTATGCCAAGCATCTGTTACTAAGAAACTTTCATATATTTGAGTGCCAATGATTAAACCCTTACCTCATTGAGACTCTATCTTGCAGGTATTAAGAAAGCACTGGACGAGCTTAATCCATTGAGAAGGCGAATTTTTGACGCTCTCTACAAATAGTAAGATGATCTTCTAAATAGTATTTTACCATACTGTGATCTAATTTGATGACTCTCCTATTTTCTTATTGTAGAAGGAAACATAATAATACTTCTATCCGTATCATGTGACAATGATACTTATTCATCTGTGTTGAATGCAGCAAACTTCTTTGGTTGAATCTTGGCTATAAACAGAAAGATGCATCACCTCTAGCTGATCTTTTGGCCTTCAGGAAGGTTGCAATTTCTCTAAAATCTTAATTTTCTATAGAGTTGAAAATCTGGCAGCACTTTGGACTTTGGTGATTACTAAGCATCAAGACTTTACTCATTTAGATTACATCATTGCCATCGTCATTTCATTAATTTTTGCATAATTGAGATTAACTATAGGTTGTACACTGCTACTATGAACTTGGCTTCAATAAAATATGTTTAGCACTCCTTAATTTTTTCCCTGTATAATGTTTGTTATTCTCTAGTAAACAGCATATTTGTTAATTCCATTCTTCTTTTCTTCTTCAGGTCAAAGCTAAGTTAGGGGGTCGCCTTCGATTGCTAGTGTCTGGAGGTGCACCATTGAGCTCTGAGGTAGAAGAATTCCTGCGTGTCACCTGCTGTTGCTACGTGATTCAGGGCTATGGTAATTATTCTCCCAATTGCAGAAACCATATCACGTTCAAAATTTTCATATACAGCTTTTGAACTCATGGGGTAATTTCCATTGTGGTTAATTCAGGATTGACAGAAGCTTGCGGGCCAGCAAGTTTTGGTTTTCCAGATGAAATGTGCATGATTGGTGCTGTTGGTGTCCCTGCTGTGTATAATGAAGTGCGTTTGGAGGAAGTTCCGGAGATGGGCTACAATCCACTTGGGGATCCTTCTTGTGGTGAGATATGCTTGAGAGGGAAGACTATATTCTCTGGATACTACAAAAATCCTGAGCTAACAAGAGAAAGCTTGCAAGATGGGTGGTTCCACACAGGTATTGCATTTGATTTGCTTTTCAGACTTAATTCTTGGTTACTAGTCCTGGGTTTATAACTTTAGCATTATTTTCAACCTCAGGAGACATAGGTCAAATCCTTCCAAATGGAGTTATTAAGATAATTGATCGCAAGAAAAACCTTATAAAACTCTCCCAAGGAGAGTATGTTGCACTTGAGTACTTGGAAAATGTTTACAGCATTACTCCTGTTGTTGAAGATGTGAGCATTGTTTCTGAATTGTTAGCTGGTTTCATGATACATCGTATTCCTTTAAATGACCCAAAAAAGAATGAAGGCTGTTTGTTTTCATACTGATTTTGATTGTCTTTCATTTTTACCTTCAAGATATGGGTCTATGGAAACAGCTTCAAATCAATTCTGGTTGCTGTAGTTGTGCCACATGAAGAAAACATCAAAAAGTGGGCATACTCGAATGGTCATGTGGGTTCACTCTCTGAACTCTGTTGTCTTGACCAGCTCCGGAATTATATCCTCTCAGAGCTAAAATCCACAGCTGAGAGAAACAAGGTATCTCTACTCGAATTCAGACCAACATTAGCTCATGGATTTATGGTTTTGGAACTATTTTCACTTGCTCTTTCTCGAACGGCTTCCCTTTCCATTCCTGGTCTCATTTTAAGTCCTAATCAACCTCTTTGTTTATCGATCACTTAGCTGAAAGGTTTTGAATTCATCAAAGGAGTCATTCTGGAACCCCTTCCATTTGACATGGATAGAGATCTAGTGACTGCAACAATGAAGAAGAAAAGAAACAATCTCCTTAAATGCTACAAGGTCATTTCCATTACTGTCATGTTATTCTCTTCAATTTCTTTTCTTTTAGCTCTGGTAAAGGAATTCACATGCCATTTATTTGATATCGAACAGGCTGAAATTGATGAACTCTATCAAAAATTGGCTGTGCAAAGAAGAAGCTGAAGTTGCATTATCATGAGCAATTATTAAAAATAAGATTATTGTTAAATAAGAAACAAGTTGTGGAACTGGTGTTGCAGACCTCTGCTTAAATGACTGATGATTTGTTTGACCCTGCTTTTGGATGAGGTTTTAGATAAATGCTATAAAATAAAATAGAAGGGTTTTTCTAACTTGGATAAATCCTAAAATAAAATAGCAAAAAGTTGGGTTAAAACTTCTTTTTATTATTTTCTATTTTGGGTTGCACAATAAAAAAGCAATTTTTTCTCATACTTTAACCTCACTCATTTACTTTTACAAAATGAAAATTATCAGTTAATTACTTATATCATAATGAGTTAACTTGAAACTTTAAAATATTATTTTTAGCCTAAATTTTTTTTTTCAAGATGTAGCCAAGTGGCCATGCTGCCTTTTGTTGTATTAGCACAGGGGCTTGGTGCTCCTTCTGTGCATAAAAATTTGCATGGGATGAGCTTCAAGAATCATATACTATGCGAATTACTTTTGCCAAAAAAATAAAAGAAGAGAAAAAACCAACTACGGGAATTAAAATTCAGAACAAATAATTTCGAAGGACCATAGGATGGTGTTGCTCTAAAAATTCTCTAGTGGCCTTGCATGAAAAATTTGGATGTCGATATGCCACTTATTTTGCTAAAAGTAAAAAAGGAAGACTTTTTGAACAAACTTTCTCCTTTCTCATGGTCGATCTCTTTGCAGATGACGGAAAGAATGTTGGATTAAAATTAAAATCTATGCCTACAAACGATTTGCAAGAGGGAGGGGTACCTTTCGCAAAATGAGTTACGAAATATGCCTTGGACAACTCCAAGGACTTAAACATTACTGTGAATTAAAGTTATCAAATCTTAATTAAACTAAACAGCATGCAATTTAAAGTAAATTCACGAGAATATGATATACCCAAAATAAATTAAACATGTTCATTGTTAAATTAAAATACTATCTACTGACAGATCTAGAAATTAAATTACTGTAGAATTGGAGATTCTACCCTAATTAAAACTAAAATAAACATGAACATGAATTAAATTAACATACTTGAAGTTGAGAAGAAGTAAACGTCATATAAGTAATCATTGAAGAAATGCTACTTATCATAAACATTAAATTCATTGCAAACAGAAAATGAACAGTACCTTGAAGAAATTTGAAAAACTGAAATTCATTACATGAAACGAAATTGTTGAAGCGAATACATGAATTAGTTTATCTACTGGAATGTGAAAAATAACATAGATCCACTAAAAATTGTACTGAAATTCGAAATCTGAAAGCAATTGCAGTGAAATTGAAAGTCTAAAAATTTGCAAATATTTGAGTACGGCTGGCCATTTGTTCTTCCTTCCAAAATTTCCTTTTTGTTCTCCTTGGGCCGACAATAACTGTCCACTTTCTATAGTTACAAAGTTATGGGTGGTTTCTTAAAATAGTGGACAGTTCAACAATTGACCTGGTTAGATCTCTTTTCAAATTTTCGCCACCTGTGGTTTCTACAACTATAATCTCCTCCTAAATTTCAGCTAAAATAGTCATTTTTTTACTCCAAAAAGTAATTACATGGTAAAATTTTATTTTTATCTTCTTTTTTTGTCATTGTGACAACTAATTTGTCATGGAGTCCAGAATAACAAATCTGATATGACAAAATCTCCTCCCTCCATTTAAAAATATTTTGACACGTAACATAATTTTAAATTTTTACAATTTATGATGTAAACAGATGGAGTCTGACTAAGTATGTGCCAATTGCCTTGTGACCATATCTCAAATGAATCGGTCGGATTTCATAATACAAATTTAGTTGGTTATTTTGCCATACATAGAGAGCTCTGAGTTCGAGTTGTAGCCATACTTTGTTTTCTTTACAAGATGGGGGCGTCTCAAGTCTAACAAGCAGATTCTCTATGGCGAATGTGCATTTTTTTCAGACTTTACATTGTGTCACACTTGATGCTTGTCTACCATCAAAATAACAGTTCACTTCTCACTTCATTTGTCAGACCAAGCACTCAAGCACCTGTTGCAGCCTTACAGAATTGCCCTCCCTTTCCTTTCCCTGGGATGATTGGCACTTGCAACTTCATCATGTCTTCAGAAATGAAAAGAGAAATAGCAAGTAAAACTTAACAGCATATAATTTATTCCACAAGCTACGCTTTACAAAACTGGAGGTTGGAAATTGGAATTCAATAAATATATACAACAAATATGATAGTATCCAAGCCAACTACCGTATTCCCTCGACATTTTTGTACAATTGACAAACCAAACCAACAGATTCTTGCAATGGGAATTTGCTTATTCAATAATTTATCGATTTTTGGGATCTGCTGCTATTCTCTGCCAATTGGGGTTGGGTGCGTTCACTTCTTTCTTTTGTCTGAGAATCTTTTGTAGAACTGAACAGAAACCAAAGCTTCACTTGATGCAACTGCTGGTGCAGGAGATCCATCTACTGTCCCACTTCCACTGCCTTTTGAACATAATCCTGCGAGCAAAGTTGGTTTACACATCAGAAATGCCTCAGGAGGATGGATTTTCTGCACAAAGCGTGACAACTTTGCTAAACTTAGTACTGGGAAAAAATATATCAAGTAACATTTCCAGGCTTGAATTTAATCTCTCCAACAACTATCAAGACATAGATTCAGCAGTTAATATTGAAATCTAAAAAGGAACCCATCATTAGTCAACGAGAGAGTTAAGGAAATGCCAGCTTACAGAGCATGTTCTATCAATCTAGAAAGCATTAACACTATATGTCTAGCTACTAGGACAAAGGGAACTAACACCAAAGAAAATTTGTTTGCCAAGGAGAGTAAGAGAAGAGAATCAAAGAAAAGAGCAAGATAGATCTTAGTTCTAAGGCTGCAGAATAAAGAAAAAGAACCCTTTTTTTCCACAAAACTGATTGAACCAGCAGGTCTAAATCATATTCAGCCTCATTCAGAAAGCAGTAATTAGAAGTGATCTTACTATTTGCAGTTGACATGCAGTCAAAATCACGCATCCATTCTCAGGGGAAAATAAAGCAGAAAGATCAAACTTGATGATACTTCCCCCTAAATTTCAAGAGTATCATCCTAAGTTCTTCACAATATAAGGCTACTGTTTTTTTTGGATAAATGAACATTGGTGTGGCTTTTTTTCATCATTTCCTCTGTCTCTGTCACTAGCCATCTGGTATTAATAGATTAACTTAAAACATATGGTCAATTTTTTCCCCTTTTTTTTTTTTTTTTTTTTTGTTTTATCAGCAAATGTATAGTCCATTTGGTTCATGGAAAATAACTTCTTAGAAATCATAGGCAGTATGTATGACTGATGCAATATTATATTGCTTTCATTCAAAGCAAAATAAAACCAAACATTTGGGAAAAACAAGGAAAAGTATATCCTTTTTATCAAAGTATTTTGCTTCACATGTACATACATTTACAAGTCATGTTACCTCCAATTTCAAGGAAATCATTTTCAGCAAACCATAGCATTACAATCTGCAAATTTTTTTACCCAGATTATAGTGCACAGAAAAGACAAATGAGTTTTTAGAAGTTTATACCTTTTTTTTCCTTAAAAAAAAGAAAGATACAAGTACAAAAGGATTAATAGTTGTCAACATATTAAGTAAGTTTTGAATAGATATTAGTCATGCACTGGCATCTATGATACCTTGAAAATTCAAAGATGTAAGGGTACCTTGAAAGATTATGACAAGGCAGAACAGAAGGGTAACAATCAGAGCAGATAGACTGCTGCTTGTAGATGATGATTTTGCTGCCTTCATCTTCTTTAAAGCTTGAATTCGTTTGATTTTGGCACGCTTTCTCATAGCAAGCTCAGCAATCTCCCTCACCAATTTCTGGTCTGCTGCATCCAACATTGGACCTTTAGGTGGTCGTGGTGGTTTGGGAGGCTTCCTAATGTTTGTCTTCTTCTGTTTCTCTTCTCCAGTCTTCTCCACAAGTGCCTTATGCTCAAGACTCTCTACCGAATTCTTGTCAACCAACAATTCCACATTCTTGTTATCCAGCCTGCAAGAACTTGATGAACTGCTGCATGAATTGATTGCAGATTCACCCCTACCCAATACATCAAAACTTAAAAGCCCACTCCAGACCCTATTGAAAGCTCGTCCATTTTCTGAAACATTATCATTGGTTCTTTCATCTTCACTGGAAGTACCACCACTTTCAATATCTACTTTAAGCTCTCTTTCTCTTAAATCAAGTTGATCCATTTAACAAGATTCTTGTTGATGCCTCACTCCCACTTTTTTTGATGATAAATGTAGCTTGCTGATTCTAAACACCTTCTAGTTTTATTGAACTGCTCCTTGGCCTAAAACAAATTGCATAGAGCAGCATGCAGGGACAAGATATCTCACAAAAGAAGGGTGGAGAAGAGACTTCTCTCTATTTTCTCTGCCGTCAAACAGATAACTGCAAATCCAAACAAGCAGTTACATCTTTTCTCACCACCAAAGTTTTTTTTAACTGAAACTATCAAAATACTAGCGTGAATCGAGTTTAATCTGTATGTTTCCAAGGGTATAGAAACCTGAACAGTCCATAATTGAGGAACATAGAATCCCCTAAAGTTCAAAAGTTTTGAGCAAAGACCAATCTCCAGACCTTAAGCAATGAATAAATTATGAACATGACATATTGCTAAAGATTCAGGAATATGTACAACAAACAATAGAAATCTCCAAAAGGAAAAAGAATTTTAAACAACCAAAATCAAGACACAGAGGTGTTGAAGCAAAAACAAAATCATTTTCCTGAGGCATAATTGAACGAAAATTGGCATGTTAAAGTGTGGTTATTTCTTTGGATTATACCTAAGGTGCATTATTCTTAATTCTTTCTTAGCAAACCAAATACATAATAAAGCATGAAACTTTAAGCTAACCTTTTCGTTTTCCTTCTGTTTCCAGGCAATGCCCACCATCCCCACTTTAATCCAGCTCCAAAATATCCATTAAAAAAATAAATAAAAACCCAGAATACAGAACTCAAAATCCAACCGCACCAAAATCAATTCTAAAAAAAAATAAAAATAAAATAAAATAACCATGAAAATCATTGGATGAAAAATATGGAATGTACCTTGAGTGAAGCTAAGATGGTCTTGAATCGGCGAGAACCAAAAGGAATGTCGGTAAGTTTTGTCCAGGTTGATTCCCAATTTAGAGGTGACCCATCTTAGCAGTGCACACAGATTAATGAATGATCAACAAATTTAAGAGGGTAAAGGATCTTTAAATTTAAAGGAATGGTGTTTTAAAATAAAAATAGTAAATCGAAATAAAAACAGAGAGATAGGGATAGGGACGGTGAAACAACAGCTCTTTTGTTTTCCATGTTCTGTTGCCGACGGCCGAAAGGACGAACGTGTCAGCATATTGACGGACGGCAACAGATAATTGCCGGTTGTTCATGGTAACGTGTATTTTTTTTTTTTTTAAATATCTATTTGTTTTCACCTTTTTTTTTTCAATATATTTCTTTTTATTAATTTTTCATATCTAATAATCACATTAAATATCAATTAATTTATAATTGAGTTGTATCAGACTTATGAGAGAAAACTCTTTCAACACTTATTTTTTAATTTATAACACTTGAAGTTAATATTTTATTTAAAAAAAACTGAACTGTTTCCACTCGAATCACCAGATAGTTGGTTTTCAGTATATTTTTTACTTCTTCTCACATGTATCGTTCTCTTAATCTTTCCAAATTAAAATTCGAACTTTAGAATCTCATCTTTAATTACTTAAATCTGTCTTGTAAAAATTATTTTTAAGAATATATAGGGAATTATCTTGTTAATTTATAATAAAAAATTATTATACAATTTAAATTATAC
>BPVZ01000001.1:7974298-7984767 GCA_020521535.1 Rubroshorea leprosula | reverse complement strand
AAAAAAGTTAAAGTATAAAGTGATACTTTTTGTGATAGGATAATTAATTAAAATAAATAAATATTGATATAGTTAAAATAAAAAATATTTATTTACCTTAAAAAATAAAGAAAATAATAATTAATTTAAGACAAACTCAAAGTAAAAAAACAGCAGCTATTTTCGGATAGAGGGAATAATATAAAGGTAACTTAATTTTCTTTTCAATCTCATTTATATTTGTTTCACTTTTTTTCTTTAGAAAAAAAAGAAATTAAATGTAAAAGGTTGCTTATGAAACCTTAAAGACAAACTGAAGTTGTAAAAAGTTTTATATTCAAATTCTTCTCATCCCCACATGTCAAGTAAAATTGTATACTTACTATATGTAAAATGAAGTTGAAGAAAATTTGCATTAAAAACTATGGAAAAATTTTTGTTTCCTTGAGTAATATGGGTGATGCACTGGTGCCTATGAAATTGCATGTGGCCAAGTCATCGTGCACGTGGCACCTTTTTATGCCATATATGCAACAACAACCGATCACCCACCTGTCCCTAATTAAGAATGCCCTGCATGGTGAAATTAATACACAAAAGTTAAATTAGGAAGAGATTAATAAATCTCTAAGTCTAAACTAAACAAGGCTGCCATTTGGAAATGGTTAAAATAGCAGCCATAGACTTTTGGAGCACATGCAGAATATGGCACCTACCTAGGCCTGGCAAAAATCAACCCAACTTATGAAACCGACCTAAATTTGATCGTAAAAAAGGGTTAAAATCTATATATTTCAACCCGTAACTCGTTAGTAATCTATAAATTTGACCCGAACAAGTCACAAATCACAAATTAGTCAACCCGCGGGTTGACAGGTTGACCTGTGTAATTTTTTTTTGGCAAAAAAATATTTTTAAGTTTACTAACTCTATTTATTACCAATAATAATAAATAATGGCCTTATTTATTATTATTAATAAAAAAAAATGTTTTAACCAATTAACTCTATTTATTGCTAATTATGATGGCCCAATTTTCATGCCTCCACTCCACCTCACCAACTCACTGCAGAACTCTTTCATCTTCATGCTTTATTCGGTTCACTGCTCAAAAATCCCTAACCCCAATGTCTACTCAGTACTCACCCTCCACGGCAGACTTTGCTTCTTCCCTTTTCAATCTTCCATATCCCTCACTTATCTTAATCACTTCTCCAGCCACTTGTTTTAACACTTCCTCTCCCTCTGAACATTCATCCGCCTCCCTTATTTTCTCTCAAGCCTAATTCTTCCATGTTCAAGGTATGGGTGTTTCAGATCTCTAATTTTTTTTTTCTGCATTTTGGATGTTTTTGTATTCAATTTTCAGTTTCAATATTTGATTTTATTTAACTTAATTTAATTTGAAATCCTATTCTATTTTTATCTAAAAATAGATTTTATTTTATTGGATTTTATCAATTTTCAGTTGATTCTATTCCACTTCCTTATTATTTTGATTTCATTTTATGATTTTTTTACATGGCTTACAATATTGCCTCATCTCCCTTTTAGTTTCTAATTTTTAACTTTTTTTCTTATTTAATGACTTACAAAAGCATCAACCCATGAGTTAACCCGTAACCCATTAAGGTTGGGTTAGGGTTATTTTTTCTCAACCTGTGACCTGTTGGCGACCCAACCCGTTGGTATCTCACACCAAAATTAAAACCCTTTGGTTAAACAGTTGTTGTAGTGTAGCTTTAGGTATCAAAACCACAGGGAAGCTATATTAAATCATCAAAAAGAGTTATCACAATGAGAAATTAAATTAAAAGATGAATTGTAAAATAAAGAATAAAAATGTTTAAATAAAATATGATAATTATAAAAGATTGAAAACAATATTATGATGAATAAGACTTCAGGGTTCATTTAATTGATTTGTTTAACTGTTATAAATTTTGATTCCTATTTATTACTCAATTGCATATTTCACATTCCAAACAAACAATAAAAAGATTTAACTGTGAAGACCAATAATAATAACTAATGTATTTATTTTGAGAGAAATTAATTTCAACGAAGAACAAACTAATTTATCATTACGAACTATCCGAGAGCGACAACATATCTAATCGACACTATAGTAAAGGATCAACTTGCAAAACAAATCTATCAATCAATTATATTCTAACAAATTACACATAAAAAGAGCATGACTAATTTTATATAAAATTTTATAAATATAATTCTTATGGTTTTCAAATCTGAAAAATAATTAATAATATCTAAAAAATAAAATTAAACAATAAAATCTATAAAGGAATCAAAATAAAATAACAAGTTAAACTCCTGAATTAAGATCTTCCCTAACCTTGTTGAGAGTTTAACTGCACTTTTACATAATTTTTAGCATTGAAAAAGAAGAAAATAAAAGTCTAAGAATTGTTTCTCTAGATGCTAAACTAGTTTTAAAGACTCTTATTTATATTAGAAATAAAATAGGAGTGTTTGGTAACTAAGATAACAGCCCTGAGGATTTAATTTTGTTTTTGTTTTTTTTTTTCTTTCTTCCTGCGCAGCCTTGTCGGATAGGGGTTGGAACCTCAATGAGGGTGCAGAACCCCTGATGCTTCTATTTTGTGCAACACTGCCTAGGGGTTGGAACCTGATACAGGCTGCGGAACCCTTGATGCTATTGGAAATCCTTTCGCGCTGGTCACAGCAACTTCACGAACTTTGCTAACTTTGCTCTTAATGAAAAATGGAGAAATTTCACTTGAGCCTTCAAAGTTCCAGATTTATCCTTGGATCCTTATCTTTATAGCTCTTTGCATTTAAGTTCTTTTCTTCTAATTCTCCTTCATTTAACGTCAAACCTTTAATCACCACAAAATTCGCACAACATGAATAAAATGAATGTCATAACCCAATTTTAATTGGGGCTAAATGATAAAAGTAAAAGCTTACGGACCATTTTTGCAAAAAGTGTGAAGCTTGAAGGGTTGAGAGGAGAAACTAGCAAAACGACGTCGTTTTTCTTGTAAGCTAAAATAAAGATTGAAAACCCTAGCCACCCAAACCCGTTTCTTTCTTTGCCCTGTCGCCAGCCCCTCTCAAAACAGAAAAATCACAAAATTTTCTTGACTTATCCCTAAATCTACTCAAGTCTTGAAGAAATTTACGGAGATTGAAAGTCATCAACAAGAGGCGCAAAAGAAGAGTTCGAAATTGATTCAAAGAAGGGAGTTCTAAGCATAAAAGGTATGAATCTAGACTAGAAAAGGGGTAGATGTGGGAAAACTAAGAAATCCCATTCCAAATAGGATTGAGTTGTTATCTTAGGGATTGGGATTTGAGTATTAGAAGCACATTAGGATTGGGTTTTCCTTTTGTCTATAAAAAGGGGGCCTTCGGCTTCTAAAACGGGAGGAAAATTTGGGATTCGAAAAATTGAGAGAGAAGGAGAAAAAATTGGTGAAGCTCGGAAGGAACATTGGAGAGACCGAGAGGGAGAAAGAGAGTAGAGAAGAAAGGCAAATCAAAAACTTGTACCAGAACTTCAAGAAAATAAAGCTTGAGTTTTCCTATTTTCTTCAGGTGTGCATTTTTTTTTTTTAGTGTTTTCTGTCATGTTTTGTCCTTCTTCTTCTTTTCTTTGTTATCAGTAATTGCTTGTTTTTTTTGTTTCCTTCACGGTTTGCCTGCGATAAGTGTTTATGGGTTGGGTCCTGGCTGCAAATCTGATTTCATTTGTTTCCACCCTCACATTAGTTGGTTTCCTGTGATCCAAAGTAATCGCTTGCAATTTTTTTAGTCTCTGAAAAATATCAGCTTTGGTGTCTTTTTTTTATGGCGTTTTTTTTAGATCTGTTATTATTCAGAGATTCATTAGATAAAAAAACAAAGAAGAATAAAAAAAAGAGGATACTTTCTTAGGGGTATGAAGCGGCTTTAGGCATAAAAAAAAAGTGCAGAAAAAGAAAATATAAGAAGTCCAGAAACAGAAACGAAAGCAAAGGAAAGCTGCAGAAAAAAAAAAAAAAAATATATATATATATATATATATATAAAAGAAGAAAAGAAGCAGAAACGAAAAAAAGGGAAAAAGGAAAAAAAACGAAAGAAACGGGAACCACGGAAAAGGTGGATGATGATGAACAGTATTAGTTTAATTTTTCTGAAGTTTTTTTTTGGGTAGCTATTATGGATAAATAAATAAATAAATAAATAAAAGAAGAATCAAAATAAATAAAAAAAAAGGGACGGAAAAGGACAGTAATGGGGTTTTTGAAGTTTTTATTTTATTTTATTTTATTTCATGTTATTGGGTAATTATTATTATTATTTTGATATATAAAATTGAAAATTCCCCAAAATTAAAATATGTGGTAACCATATTATTTGGAAGTTGTGAGGTGTCTAACACTTTTCCCATGCTTAATTGATCCTCTGAACTTAGTCAATTTTTGCGTAGACCTTGATGATCTATCTCACCTCATTTGGATAAATGGCGACTCCATCCATTTTGGCACGTAAACAATGAACACTTATGAAATTACTTATAAGAAAATACAAATCTTAAACCCATAATTTCACAAATGTCATTGTTTAAACACACTTTAAATATACATTTTCTTTCTTTCATCAAAACCCTCAACTAGCTTATTGCTAGTCTCTAACAATTCAAGCGTGAATTAAGAAAGAAAGCATGCTAATTAGCTCAAATGGATATATAGCAAGACTACCTAGGTATTTAGAAAAAGATCACAGTCACTATTAAGATTACTTCAATTGTAACTTCCAAAAGTGTATGTGTGTGAACTAAGGATAACCTTCGTACCACAAACCACAACATATATAGCCTTGATAATTAATCAAAATAAAAGCCTCAACTCCATATCCTCATGGGTTAATAACTGTTTAAGGCAAAGGATTTCTCTCATGGAATTGGAAGGTAGCAAGTCACTCAAAGGAGAAGGGCAAAATTCAGCAGACAATCAAACAAACAAACATTGATTAGAAGATAGTTTAGTTAGCTATTTAGAATTCCACTACTCTTGCCATACACTAACTTCAAGATTTCAATCAATTAAATATGAGAGCAATAAAAGTAGAGTCCAGTGAGAAAAACTGTTCCCTCAAAAGAAAATTTGTCCTCTAAATTGATGGAAGACTTTATTTGGTAGAATTTTTTTTTCTTTTCTTTTTCTTTTTCATTCTGCTTTTTTTTTTTTTTTTTTTTTTTTTTGAATCTTCTAAAACAAAGGAGGGAAAGCATAAAATTTCTCACATAACTAATATCACATTAACTATTCCAAAGGCTTCACATTTAATAACAATAGCTCTCTTTCTCTCTCTTTTCTCTCTCTTTTTTGTCCTTTCTTTTTTCTTTTGTCTTTTTTTTTCTTCTTTCCTTCTTCTTCTTCTTCTTTTTTTTTAAACTAATCATTCAACCATTCCTCCAAATGAGTAGTGACCTTCTAAATAGCAACTACCAATTCAACTAAGCAATGAAAGTTCATAAGTTGTTTTCTCAACTCTCCACTCACTCACAAAAGATGTGTGAGTGTATAAAAAATTATGTGCTTAAACCTGTTAATTCTCTTGGCTATACATATTGAACATCCATCTAACCGCAAAGCTTAGTTTTCTACGCAAAAAAGTTTTTAGAAGTTACTCTTTAATAATCAAAATAGAGAAAGTGACTTAAACCAAGTAATTTTGAAATCATACCTAGGTAGAAAAGCAAAAATAATCATGCTTTGCAAACCCTTTCATGCAAGAATTACCAAAGTAAAAGGAATAAGCAAAAAAAAAAAAAATTTTTGGTCCTTTTTTTCTTTCTTTTTTTTTTCTTTTGTCTTTTTTTTTTTTTTATTTGAAGAGAGTGTATATAAATAGTGTGCTTAAAATGTGCATGCAATGCTACCACCCCCAACCTAAATGAGACAGTGTCCTCACTGGCATAAAATAAAAGAACTAAAAGCAAGCCTAAAAATGTAGTAGCTAGGAAAAGAAACCTAAAAAAAATAACTAATAAAAGAAAAGCTATGAAAAAGAAAAAGAAAAACAAACAAAAGGAAAAAAATGATATGATGGCAAGATAGAACCTGATTAAGCCTCATAGATGAGAGCCACAAGAATGATCTCCTCAAGTTGGTCTACTCGCTCCATATAACGTCTCAACCATTATCCAATAATTTTAAAGACTCTCCCAACAATGTCTGCTTCAATCCTTCAAAAGGTGGGGATAACTCTACACTTGGCATCTCCATTGTAAATGGCTTCAAATGTTTCTCATCATATAGCAACTCCTCAAAGTGTGGCTATAAAAATTTTTTGTGTTTATCCTGCATAACATTAGAAATAAAATAAACATTAGAATGATCATTAACAAGATAGTTCAAAAAGTCAGCATCTAAATCAGAGTCACCAAGAAGGTATTCTAAAGATTCAAAAATTTCCCTTTCATATACTTCCTCAACCAGTGAATCTATCATGTAGGTTTGATAACACTCATCATCATCATGTAGTTGCTTCCCAACATGAGAAATATTCACCTCAAGAGTCATATTCCCAAATGAAAGTTTCATCAAACCATTATTACAATTAATAAGAGCATTACAGTAGCAAGAAATGGCCTTCCTAAAATAAGTGGAATTTTTGACTCACTATCAACTTCAAACTAAGTATCTAAAACAAGAAAATCAATAGGATAATAAAATTTATCAATCTGAAGCAAAACATCTTCTACTATCCCTCTTGGTTTCCTACAAGAATGATCAGCCAACTGTAACACCATGGATGTGGGTTTTATCTCTCCAAGACCTAGTTACAAATAAACTGAATAAGGCATTAAATTTACACTTGCTCCTAAATCCAAAAGAGCTTGACCGAACTCTCGTGACCCAATTTGGCAAGCAATTGTTCGGCACCCTGGATCTTTGCACTTTGACGGTGTTCTCTGCTCAATCACCGCACTTACCTGTTCTGTCCATAATGCAATTTTCTTGACATGGTGCATAGATCCTTGATCACTTTGGCATAAATTGGTACCTATTTAATCATACGCAACAAAGGTAGATTAATCTTAACTTGTTTCAAATTTTCTAAAATCTCACCTTGGTTGTCTGAAATCTTTCCAGTTTTAAGAGCCTGAGGGAAAGGAACTCGAATTGGAACCTCCTTCTTAGGTTCTTCCAACAGGTCGTCTTCATGGCTACTTGGAGTAACGTCTTTCAATTGAGGTGATTTTTGCAATGGCTCTATAACCTTACCAGTACGAGTCATGATTGTGTCGATCCCTTTAATGTTATTTGAACTAGAGGTAGATTCCTACACCAAATGTAAATTTTTAGGGTTAGTTTGAGGTTGAGATGGAATCTTACCTCGCTTTTGGACAATAAGAGCATTGGTCAACTTAGTTAGTTGACTCTTGATATCCTTGTTTTCTTCAACCACCTATGTAAGAATAGAATCAAACTTTTGGTTAGTCTTATTTTGGGCCTTCATAAATGCCTTAAGTGTTTCCTCTAAAGGATTCCTATTTGGTTGGGCATTATATTGAGGTGTAGGGTAAGACCTGAGTGGTTGAGCTTCACTACTGCAAGTATTGCTAAATGATGTGGGATGGTTTTGATTAGCCTTCCAACTAAAATTGGGATGGTTCCTCCAACTAGGATTGTATGTCTCTGAATAGGGTGAAAAAAGTTCCCTACCCATTCCTAATGCATTACATTGTTCTTCATACACCCCTCTTATCTCACCATAGGTTAGGCAATCTTGAGCTAAATGATCCAATCCCCCACAAACAAAACATGGAGCCTGAGCTTCTACCTTTGCAACTGTGTGGGTGACTATTATTTTTCATTTTTAATGTCTCAAGTTCCTTAGTTGTAGCTTCCAATTGGGCTCTAAGGTTATCTTCCTCCTTAAGGTGGTAAATCCTAGATGATCATGACCTATTAGTACTCTCAGTTGCACTAGGTCCTGTCCAAGTGTGAGCTTTTTCAGCTAACTCATTTAAATAATCTATGGCTTCTTCTGAGTCCTTATGCAAAAATTCCCCATTACACATCATCTTTATGAATTGACGCTCCTTACTAATTAAACCCCCATAGAAATAACTAACCAACCTCCAAGTTTCATACCCATGATGGGGACACAAGTTTTGTAATTCTTTAAACCTCTCCCATGCTTGGTATAAGGTTTCACTATCCTTTTGAGAAAATGTGGAGATCTGTCTTTTAAAATTATTAGTCTTATGATGCGGAAAGTACTTGTTAAAGAAAGCTTGAGTCATCTCTGCCCATGTACCTATAGATCTCGGTCTCAAAGAATATAACCAAATTTTAGCTTTGTCTTTCAAGGAGAAGGGAAAGAATTTCAACCTAATTGTGTCTATCGTGTCAACTTACCTATGAAAAGTTGCTGCGACCTCCTCAAACTCCCTAATATGCACATATGGATTTTCATTCTCTAAACTATGGAAACTAGGCAAAAGTTGAATCATTCCAGGTTTAAACTTATAGTGTGGTGTATTAGGAGGAAACATTATGCATGATGGTGTAGCTGTTCTAGTGGGGTGTAAGTAGTCTTTCAAAGTCCTAATAGGTTGATCCCCGTCTTGACTCATGGTTTCAAAATAAAGGATGAATTAGACTCGACTTCTTTTTTTTGAAAGGGTAGTAGATCTAATTTAATAAACCTCCCTTTTTTGCCTCTCGGTCTATTCGTACACTTTAATGATTTTTTTTTTTGGATGAAGAAAATAAAATAAAAGCAAGAAAGTAAAATAAACTAAAGAAAAGAAACAAATAAAAGAAATAAAAGAAAAGTGAAGAATGTTCAAACTCTAATTGTCGACTTGGCTTCCTCGGCAACGGCACCAAATTTTTGGTATCTCGCCCCAAAATTAAAACCCTTCGGTCAAGCAATTGTTGTAGTGTAACTTTAGGTGTTGAATCCACAGAGAAGCTATATTAAGTCAATAAAAAGAGTTGTCATAATGAAAAATTAAATTAAAAGATGAATTCTAAAATAAAGAATAGAAATATTTAAATAAAATATGATAATTATAAAAGATTGAAAACAATATTATGATGAACAAGACTTCAGGGTTCACTTAATTGATTTGTTTAACTGTTATAAATTTTGATTCCTATTTATTACTCAATTGCATATTTCACATCCCAAACAAACAATCGGAAGATTTAACTGCGAAGACCAATAATAATAAATAATGTATTTATTTTAAGAGAAATTAATTTCAATGAAGAATAAACTAATTTATCATTATGAGTTATCCGAGAGTGACAATATATCTAAACGACAATACTGCAGTAAAGGATCAACCCACAAAACAAATCTATTAATCAATTATATTCTAATAAATTACACATAAAAAGAACATGACTAATCATATACGAAATTTTATAAATATAATTTTTAGGGTTTTCAAATCTGAAAAATAATTAATAATCTCTCAAAAATAAAATTAAATAATAAAATCTATGAATGAATTAAAATAAAATAACAAGTCAAACTCCTCAATTAAGATCGTCCATGGCCTTGTTGAGAGTTTAGCTGCACTCTGACATAATTTCTAGCACTAGAAAAGAAGAAAATAAGCGTTTAGGAATTGCTTCTTTAGATGCCAAACCTAATTTTAAAGACTCTTATTTATATTAGAAATAAAATAGGAGTGTTTGGTAACTAGGATACCAGTCCTAGGGAATTAATTTTATTTTTTTGTTTATTATCGCACAGCCTTGTCAGACAGCGGTTGGACCTCAATGAGGGTGCAGAACCCCTGCTGCTTCTGTTTTGTGCAACACTGCCTAGGGGTTGGAACCTAATGCTACTGGAAATCCTTTCGCACTGGTCATGGCAACTTGACGGACTTTGCTAACTTTGCTCTTAATGAAAAATGGAGAAATTTCACTTTGGCCTTCAAAGTTCTAGATTTATCCTTGGATTCTCATCTTTCCAGCTCTTTTCATTTAAGTCCTCTTCTTCTAATTCTTCTCCATTTAACATAAAACCTTTAATCACAACAAATTTCACACAACATAAATAAAATAAATACTTATGAAATTACTTATAAGAAAATACAACTCTTAAGCTCATAATTCCACAAATGTTATTGGTTAAGCACACTTTAAATATACATTTTCTTTCTTTCATCACCAGTATAATCCGTCACCCGAATTGACCCAACCTGCCCGTTTACCAGGTCTACACCTAGCCCCCTCAACGCCTAGGCCCAACACAATTTACATGGGTCAATAGGCCCAAAGCTACTATTTGTGGCCTCTCCTCATATTTCCGTATGATCATTTTGTTCACATGGTAGTGGCCCAATTTTCCAATCGGGTCAGTTTATTATCTACCTGCAATATATATATAAAGGAGCTTTCATCTCTACAAACCAAAAAAATAACAAAATGCTATAAAAATAATATTATATCATATTATAAATTTATAATATAATATATTATTAAATA
>BPVZ01000001.1:7929864-7945170 GCA_020521535.1 Rubroshorea leprosula | reverse complement strand
TTATCATTATTTTTTAATTATTAATTATATTATAAAAAAGTCTCTTTCCTTTAATTTTTTAAGGTAAAATAAATAAATAAAATAAAAATTTTTCTCAAATCTTGAATATAAAGATAAAATCAAAATAAATTTATTATTTTAAGATAAAAATAAATAAATGAATACATGAAGCTTGTATCAGGTAATTTTCTTTGTACGGATCAATAGGGGTACAATTGGTACTCCCTCAATCCTAAAATAATAGTAGATTTTATATATATACATATATTTAAATTAAGAATTTAGGAGAAATTTTATTTTATCCTTAAGAAAAAATAAAAATAAAGAAATATTTTGGTGATAAGATGAAAATTAAAATTAAAAGATAATCATAGCATTAATTAGGTAAAAATATTTATTTCTTTTAAAATATAAAAAAAATATCTATTATTCTCATACGAAAGTCTAAATAAAAAAAAAAAAACATTTATTATTCTAAGAGGGATTAGTCCTTTGTTACATTGCCTAAAATGTTATACTCAAAAATAGGTAGGTGTTAGAAGTAATTTAATTTCACACCTAGCACAATTTAATGGGATATTAAGGGCATTTGTTTTAATTTTTTGAAAATAGCTATCAATTGTTGGTTTTAATTAAACGAGTTAAATATTTTAAATTATAAATTTCAACGATTATTAATCGTTAGATATTAACTATCAATTATTAATTATTTCAAAAAAGCTAATTCAAACAACCTAATTATCTATGTGCCATAACTAGAACAAAAGAGATAAGCCTTGTTGACTTTGGCATAAACACATGCTATTAAGGCTTCGTCTGATAATGTTTCTCAATGTTTTAATTTTTAATTTTTATATCTTTTTATTATTTTAAAAATATATAAAGTATTATTCAAAACAAATATTAAATATATTTTTAAGATATTAAAAGACTAAAAAACCAACCATTAGAGCTATAGGCTAGACTTCCAAACTAAGTCTAAGTTGGTAATTTCTCTATAGACAAGATAAGGCTACATTTGTTCTTACCCACTAAGCCGAGGAAGGGATGATAGAAATAAACAGAAGTTAGGAAAATTTTACATCCTCCTAACACAATTTGCTAGCCATTACACGTTGGTTTTACAGTAAACAGCAAATTTCTTTGTATGATGGAATACAGCTACATTTGTCCTTAGCCTCACAGCCTGAAAAGTATAACAGAAATTAATGGCATTTTTTCTTGTTTCATAAACAGAAGAAAAGAGACAAGTAACATTGACTTTAAGTAAATCCATGTGATTAAAATGATAATTTTTTTTTTTGGTTGTTTTACCAGGTTCTTTGGTTTGGTTTGTTTAAAATTGGTTCTTCTTGTTTGTTGTTGTTTTTTTTTCTTTTGCCTTGCTTTCCGGCAGGTTATTTTTTTTTAATTTTTTTTTTGATTTTTGTTAATTTTTTTTATTTTTGGTTTTTTTTACTTTTTTTTTTTAAAAAATTTTTTTTTTTTTTTATTATTTTTTTTAAAAAATTTATATATTAATTTAACCATAAATTTATATAAAATATTATTTAAAATTAATTTAATTATTATAAATTAATATTTTTAATAAATACTGTAAGAAAAAGCATAATAAGAAAATAACCCAATACGCAACTTTAGTACATAATTAGAACAAAAAAGGGTTTAAAATTTAGAAACTTGAATATGAGCAAAAATGTACGATTGAGTCGATATTTGTCTTTATACAATGAGCTGAGGAAATAAGTTCTTGGTTCGAATGGAAATATGTAAGTTGAGGGTTACGAAAGATCCGTGCCAAGTATATTTTTAGTGAAACTTGACTTTGCCAGACTTCAACTGAGCTCCTATTTTAATAACTGTATTTGTTTCTAGCTGAAGAGGGTCATATTCTACTGCTATTACTCTAACCGGATATATATATATTTTTTTTTTGGTTACCGACCAAAACTTGGAACAGAATGGAGAATGAATGTTTTCACTACAAAAGTTGACGCCTACAGGCTTAGCATCTCGTGGATGGAAGGAGGGTACTTCAAAAAGTCTTCTTTCTCACAGCAGGCTTTCGTGCTTCTCTTTTAGCATTTGCTGTTAAAGCTGGTGTTGACATTCCCACTGTCGCTTGGTAGACATCCTTCAATCTTATAATTAGAGAAAATTAAGATCAGAACTTGTCCAATATGCTCTCTGAATTTATATGCTTATGATGGAAATATAATGGGCTTACCTTGGCATGCTGATAAAGAGAGCAATAACTGAAACTCCAACAATTAGTGGGAATACTGGCGCAGGAGTTACTTCCTGTTGTGTTGTGAAGGAAATGAAAAATGAAAGTGAACAGGTACCCAGCAAAAGCAGCATGTAAAATTAGATTTGGTTAAGCAGATACATGACTCATCATGGAATGGAGATTAAGGACACCTCTAGATCAGCATTGTTCTATGTAATGCAGCATTGTTCTATGTAATGCAACATTGTTCACAATAGAACATTTTGTAGAGAAATTGAACAAACCTGTTTATGATGCTCCTCCTTCACATTGTATCTGAGAGGGCCGACATGAACTTGGGCATTGCTCTCTAGGTCAACTTCAATTATCTCTGATTCAAATTTTAGAGTACTTGATGGAAGACTTGATTTCAGCTGCAGGATATGCTTACTTCTAGGTAAGTCTTTCACCTCGAAAAAGTTAGATAACGGCAATGGAATGACAGATTCTATTTTGGAAGGGTCACTGGCTGACTTTATTTCCACCAAGAGTTTTGAATGTAGTTCCGCAATCCTTTTCCCTTCAACGTGACCACTTAAGATGGTCATTTCTGGCTGTTCAAAGGCCACAAAATCCAATCCCTTGATATCCTCGTTTCCAACCTAAGATATAAGAAACATGCATATTAGACTCAGCTCTTAGCAAACATATGAAACACGCATGATTTTCTCCAAGAGATTTAAAAAAACAAAAAAAAAAAGAGGATGGGGTTTGATTAAGCTTGATCAGCTGACCATGTCCAACACCACCAACCACATCAACATAACAATCTACCAACATTATTTAGTATAAATAAATAACAGCATAATGTCTTCATCTGCTAAAAACGGAAGGGACAAGCATCAGTATATACAGAATCAACCTTTACAGTAACAGATTCAGGGGATGCACGTTCTATTTTAGCACTACTGAAGCCATCTTTCTTCACTACTTTGATTGCATATGTTGTGTCAGGATACAGTCCTCGCAGACGATAATTTCCAGATGAATCAGTCACCGTTTCCTCATAGTAGCCTTTTGACTCTGATCGGGCTTCAATATAGACACCTTCTTTTGGCTGGCCAGAGAGCAAAGTCACCGTACCCATAGCACTGTGAAAAAATTAAACATATGCTAATGCCATGTTGCACAATTTCAAGAAGTCACAATACGTTGCTTACATCAAAGTTAGATGAACTTATGATAAAGGATCTTAAGGCTTAAGCAATTAGGAGAGGGGAATTTCAACTAAATTAATGGTAGTCATGGACTGGTACCACATTAATGCCCATATCCAGGACAATGACAACCTCTTAAGTGAATAATCCAAGTTTCATTTCCACTTCTAGTAAAACTCTCATGGAACCTAGGCCATGAATGCTTTGGAAGAGTGGTGAAAGGCAAGTTTATATTAAATTCTTATGCAAGCTCAAACATTCAAATCATAACATCAAAATGGAAATTGTAGTTAGAACCGTGGTGAAAGTCATTTATATTAAATTTCAAACTGAAAAATGTTTCAGACATTTCAATGTAAATTTTCATGTGGATTACACAAAAAACTTATATAATACCATATAACAAAAGCATGATTTACTTATTGACAAGCACAAATAGACAATTAAAAGAGAATTGATAATAGAGAGAAAACCTGTAAGCAACACGTGTAGCCCGGAAAATGACTTCTCTAGATTCTCCAGAAACAAGTTCTATTGCCTGTGCTGAAGGTGAGAAGGCATACTCCTACAAAACCAAAAATATCAGATGTATACATCTGAAGGGATGGAAATAATAGATATGCAAATCAGTAAGGAAGTCTTTTCTAGGAGGGTACCTTTAGCAAAGGACGTAGATAGAAATTTCCAGGAAATAAGTTGTCAAAGAGGAGGGTACCACCAGTCCCAGATACAGTGTTATTCCTATACCCATCATCCCCACTCAAAGACAATAGAACAGATGGGATAGGTTCCTCGGCATCATCTTTAGAATACACACGCACAGAGATTTGACTAAACTTCTGACAAGAAAAAGATAGAGGCCCTACTTTTTTAAGATGATACCCAGGCTGCAACAGTAACAAACATGAAACTGAGAGATCAGCAAACACAACAATTGACGGCAAACAAGGGAAACAAGAGTTGCATTACAAATATTCTATACCTTTGAAGCCTTTACATCATAGGTTATATCATCATATAAAGGTCCCCCAACAAAGGAACCATCGGGACCAGTTGCAGTTTCAAAAGCTAATTCTCCCTTTCTTAGTGAAGCCAGTTGGCTATCATCAACAGCAAATATCTTTATATCAACACCAGATATAGGGGGAGTGACTGATCCCTCTATGTATAACCCGAGTCGACCAGAGAATGGAGGAATGGGAGCTTGACAACCATCATCTGCCACTGAGACCTGACGAAAGATGGGTAAAGAATTAAAGAAAATGAAGGTTGTTTAAGCAGTGAATTTTCTTAGGGAAGTTACTTGATAAGATGCTTACATAATGTAGTCTTGGATAAAATAGAATCTTCTTTTCTCCATTACTCCTGCAATACATTACAGTTCTAGTTAGCATACAGGGTGCAGCTATAGCAAGTATTGATTACTCAACGTCACAACAAATTACTTCACAAATATTGAGAAATAGAACATCACATTCAGAAAAATAGGCAAGGAGAAAAAGAGAGTCACTCATGCAAAGCCATTGGCACAAGGGAGCAGGGGAACTCTCTACAAAAGTAAACATGCATAAACAAGAAAGATGCTCAAAAACTACCCCAACCTACAAACAAATTGGGAAGATTTTTTCAGAATCAAACTGCAAATAGCTAACAACCTAGCAGCTAGTTTTTTATACAATTCTGATTTATGCATTAAGAGCTCATATTCATTGTGAAAAGTTATTTCATTTCAACATCTTATCATATGTGATAAAATGGTAAGCCAGTAACTCTTACCATCTATCAAAAGCTTACACCCTTAAAAAGTTTCAGAATTTTCAACATCGTCAAAATACCATCAGATTGTAGATCATTGTGAGAAATAATCTAAATTAAATACCAAATAAATACGAATCAAAACTTGTGCATATTAAAATCACTAGCAAGAATACAGTCCATTTTCTCCATCGTCAAATCCATAAGGGAAAAGATGATGGATGGAGGGAAAAGATGCAAGTCTGTCAGTTTTCTTAAATGAGAGAAGAGTGTAACTAATCTGAAATCCCTCAGTATGGTACAACTTATGCATTCTTCTTGGAATGTAAAGTCCAATTGACACAGTATAATTAAGAACAACAACAACCAGATATACCTAGGGTCCAAAGGCAGAAAGGAAAGTTTTTCTCCAAGATTCGCCCACACAGAATACTCATAAATGGCAGTGCTTAATTGATCATCAGCACTGGACGCTATCCTGGCATCAATACTGTTAACAACAGTGCCTTCACCACCCAAAATATTAACAATTATGCCATCAGGCAATTTCAATGCACCAGCAGATGAGCCTGGCTCAACATTGATTTGTCCTCTAAGAAGATACTTCTCTCCTTTCAGATAGATAGGCTACAAAATACCACAATGTGTGCGCCAGAAAGTCAATAAATAAATTAAAATAGAATTATTCTACCATTCACTGCTGAAAAGAAACAAGGAAACTATATAAAACCTTACCAATGATTTTGATGTGTCGATCTTCATAGAAGAGCTCCCAAAGGAAATACACGAGTTAACAAAGTGAAGTTCATGCACTCCAGGAGATTCAACACAAATATATTGGGAACCTTTCTGCAGTTTGCATAACATGATGTGTGAATTTGACATGGTAATGCATAATGGTCACTAGATGTTTTGTTTGAGCTTTGACTAGGAAGTTTTATCAAGCAGAGACTACCTTGATTTTCAAATTGACACGTGAGCTGTCTGGATGAGTGATGTAAGCATCCACATCATGGGCAGAGATAACATTGACCCAGTATCCCTTTTGAACAAATTCAATTCCTTTAACATCCTCTGCCCCAACATTAATGTCAACAAAGCTTTGCTCCCAGCACCAGTCATCTTCCTTGGATGTAGCCTCCAAAGAAGTGTGTCTAACCTTGAAAGATGAATATCACCCCAAAAAAAGGGCAAAAAATTCAGCAGTACTCAGAAGCTTAAACAGCATGCAACTAAAGGAACAAGAAACAAGTATCTAGAAATAAAGGAACTAGCATGGTACCTCAACCCTGTACTTTCCTGGGAAAACATCAGAAAAGAGGAACTCACTACTCTTATCAGTAATCCTAACTGTCTTTCTCATTTCATTCCATGTATCAGCCATTCTCACAAGGCTAACAGAAACAGAAGGATCACATTTCTCCTTGCAGGCTACAGTGCCAAGCACATTGACCCGTGCCTTAATAATGTCAAATGGAAGAATATTTTAGTAAAAGGTATTTTTAAATAAAAGTCAATGGTTGGCAAAAAAATAAACAGTCTATTAGCATTATCATAACAAAGCAAATAAAAAGGGAAAGAAGCCACAAGGCATGCTGGATACTGAGTGATGTTTGGAGTTCCAACAAGATAAAAGTTTGATAATAATGTAGAAAAAAATACTAAAGTTAGCTTCTCTAATAAAGAAAGAAATTTACCTGAGAAAATTCTACATTAAGTAATGGACTCTGCACCACAACATCAACATAAGGCGGCAAAAACAAAAGTTCAGGGCCACTCTCAGGTTTAGCAGCCACAGCAGACAAGCGATATTCACCTGGTGAAACCTGAAGACATTTGAGGCAAGATAAAGAGATGAAATTGTTTCAGAAAAAGAAAATCAAATTTAAGAATAAACTGTGAGCAAAAACCAGAGGACATGTCCTAGAGACTCAAAACTATCTCATATGGATAGAACAATTATAGAAGAATTACAAGAACAGGTCATCAAACTAAATAGACTAGTACAGAGAATTGCAACGATCACCATTTCTCACAAAGTGACTAGTTCATAACTATGTTC
Organism: Rubroshorea leprosula; assembly: GCA_020521535.1. Taxonomy (NCBI): domain Eukaryota; kingdom Viridiplantae; phylum Streptophyta; class Magnoliopsida; order Malvales; family Dipterocarpaceae; genus Rubroshorea; species Rubroshorea leprosula. The sequence goes on along the minus strand of BPVZ01000001.1, from coordinate 7,937,927 downwards.
CAAAGATCCACTTCATCAAATTAACATTCTTGTTGATGATTTTCTGGCCCAAAGCCCAAAAAAATAACTTAACATGCTTGTTCAAGGGTTGATGTCATGAGACTTAAACTTTTATTGCACAAATGGATTAGAATGGATTCTAAGGCCTCAGTAAAATTCTTAATTACAGAAACCCCATAGGCAACATGGCCAGGTTATCTTTCAGATTGTAAAATTCAAACTCTCAGCTTCAGCTCAGGTATATATGGCGTAAATACCAGCAAAGGGTTTAAGTGGAATGCATTGAATGCAGAGTGACTTTTGACCAACAGCTTCAGCTCAACAAGCAATAACCATGTTATTTAAGGTAACAGTACCAACCAATAAAAGGCTCAGCCATCTTTCATGTCAAATTACCCAATAAATAACTAGACAAAGATCATCTTAGCAGCAATGAACAGATTTGATCTTACCCAGTAAAATAACAGAACCACCAAATCCACAGCCCAGAAAATAAAGAATTTCATCTAAACCATAGAAATGCCATAAAAAATGAAGTCCAGAACTTTGCAGGAAAGGCAACATACCTCAAAGCAGAAATTTCCACTTGCATCTGTCTGTTTTATTTGCGGTTTCATGTTCTGTGGTCTATGAGTCAGAGCCACCTAGGATTAAAAGTTGAAACAGTGAAATGAGCTAATATGGGGCAAAATTAAAGGGCAACTGAAATACAAAACGTAGATCTGAAAAGTACCTTGGCCTTGGAACCAGAAGTAACCATCCGTACTATACCACAAAGATCATAAGAGACTGCTTTAATGTCAGCAACTGAAGCCATATTTGGCAAAACCTAAACAATCAAGCAACAGAAAACAAAGTAAAGGTCATTAAGAATATTGTATGAATGAATACTTTTCACACAAATCACACAAAAGGTTAGTTGGTTGAAAAGGTAATATGAATAAAAATTTAGGATTTTCTAATGATAAACTTTACCGAGTAGTCCTTCAATTTGCCAAATGTGTAATGCTCCTTTATGGCCTCAATTGTATAGTGCTTTGATTTAACCTAAAACAACCAATGTATTTTAAGAAGCAAAAGAAACAAGAGGGAAAAACACTACATGGAATAGTTAAACTTACAAATTTGCAAAGCCAAACAACTGAAAAACCTGGTAATTGTCTAATTGAGAGAAGATGTTTAACTATACCTGGTCAAGCTTGTAATAACCTTGTTCGTCAGTGATAGACCTTTCTTGACCATCAACTACAATTTTAACACCTGCCACTCCAATGTCATTTCCATCAACTACACGACCCCCAATGGAGAATCCAGTGACCTATATGAAAAGATAAAAAACAGGAAATTTCAATTAAACACCTATATAATGATGTAATGCAAAACATGGCAGTATTGAATATGCTCTAAAAGAGTTTGAGAAAATTCAAGCTGCTTTGATTTCAAAGAATACTCTACAACATTGTAGAATGGCCATACTAGAGCTCTATGGCATAAAACTGGCTACACCAATTGACAAGAGACAAGCAGACTCATATAAAGGAGGCACATCCAATGCAGCCAATCTCAATTTAAAATATGGAGTGCTTTTTCTTAGAATATTTATAGTTAAGAGTATAAACAATGGTTCTGTAATGTCAAAAATATAGGTGGAAGTTCGGGCTAACATGCATGAATAGATGCAAATGTACACATGCATGCATCTGAGAGATTTGGAACAAACAAAAACAAAACTTAACCACACAACTCCATTTTCAATTTTTGCTCTCAAGGGTTTTGTTTAATAAACTCTCTAAGCAAAATATGAGAATGGAGTTTTTGTATTACCTAAAATTGTTTATGGAACTGATAAAAGAATTAAAAATTACCTCAAACTTTTGGGGTATTATTACATGTTGATGCTCAACTGACACTGATAAAACAGAGGGTGAGACATCAAATACTGTGTTCTCACCCTTGTAGTATGGTACAAGTTCATAACGTCCTGCGAGTCAGTCAAAGCTTTAAGCATTAGAATAAGTTTCTCTTACTCTTCCCTAATACCATGTATCATAAAAGTGCTACATGACAATCTCAACTTCAGACACTAGATATTTCATTGAGTTTATCACTCCTGTTTAGCTTGATTCATATATTCTCTAAAGCAATACATTCAGGGAAGTATTTAGAAACAGAAAATGTTTGGGAAAACAGAAGAAGAAGAAGAAGATTATTTTATGATGAAATCCACAGCTCTGAACTATAGAGATCATAAGGGTCAGACTATAATGAAACTTATGTTACAAATGCTCCATCAGCTAAGAGATTTAATAATGTAGCAAATCAATAGAAACAATACGGATACAACTCTCTGATCAAATCACTCTGTTCCCTTGAACAAGTCAGGTATTTCTTGAGTGCTAACTTAAGTTTCATGACAGCATTGGCAATTGACTGCATTTTATTAACAGAAAGAGGTAATACTTGCCACTGATGAATCTTTTGTTTCTTTTTTTTAATAATCGTGCTGATCAGAGATCAGCATCAACACAATTTCCTAGAAAAATAAACACATGCACAGATAAAACAACTGAAACAAAGAATTACCACAAGGTATTGATTTTAATGTGAACATTCCATCAGCATCAGATACAGCATGACATAGTGACTTTCGTTGTCCTCTGGCATTACCAGAACCTTGAGGACAATCTACCTCTACAACATCATCAGAGTATAGATAGATGTGGACTCCCAATATAGGATTTCCCTACAAAAACAAAATAAAAAAAAGGGGGGGGATTCTCAATTAAAGATAATGGGGGAGAAAACAGAAAGAATGTTCTAATGATTTATGCAGAATGCAACTAGTTTGACTACTTGAGCAGAAATGCCTCCTCCCTTTTGGCTGAGGAAAGAAGAGTGAGAAAGGTCACCTTCACATTACTAAAAACAAGAGAAAACACTAATCATATGTGGCTCATTTGATCTTACAATATCATACTCATGGATAAACTTCTCAAACTTATTAAACACTTGGACCTTCAAGTAAACTAAAGGGTTTGCATTAAACATCACTAATCTCTCTCCCTTCAAGAAACAATTACATCACAAATTCAATTACCAGGTAATAAATCCCTCCCTCTCACCCTCTTGGATGAGAAAGAATTTGACCTTCAAAATATGCCAAAATGTGATAATGAATAAAACAAATCTTATACATGGATCTTATTCTTGGTCTCAAAGTGTTATATTGATGATGAACTTTTTGAACATGACAGAGCATATACTGTACTTTTTTTGGATTTTTGGATAATAGAGCATATACTCATACAAACTGATGTATAAAATAAAACAATATAGCATTCCAGTACAAGCACCTGAGCCACCACAGATCCATGGATTTCATAGCCAGGAACAAAGAAAATGTCATCAACTGCACCATTTTGAAATCCCAATTCCACCTACAGGCAGCATATTTCCATACTGTTGGTGTCTAAAGCATATTTTTATAATGATTAAAAAAATAAAAAGTGTGAAATGAGATGACAAGTGAGATACTATAAAATACCTCTGTGGAACCTCTAACTTCAATTTTCAAATCATGATGTGAAGCACGTAATTTGTACTTTCCTGAACCACAATGAGAATAACATAAAAAGAGTAATTTAGGTAAATAAGGAATATCCCTATTAGTATTAATCATCAAATTGCAGAAAGCATCTAACAACTAGGAGCCTTATTTGATAATTGAATAACTAAAAGTTGGCATGCAAGATTCCTTATTCAAGATATAATTCCTTTTATTAGCCTGCAAAATCTCATTCAGAAGGACTCTGTCTACACTCATTTATAGTAACTTTATCAACCATTAATTAACTATATATGTTGGAGTGCACCAGCAAAAGAAGCACTAAAAAGTAAAATCTTAATCAGTAAAAACTATATTGAGTTTTGTAACTTTATGCTATTGCATGCATAAGTACATCAAAGTATTTATATACTTGTTGACCATGGAGATGGGGAAGGAACTGTAAAAGTAAAAATACGTGCAAAATTATGCTATGGTGCCTGGGCACTGCATGACTCTTGCTTCATGACTTCCAATAATCAGGAACTTATCAACAATAACCATAATGATGAATTAAAATCTTAATTGTACAGCTGAACATGACTTCTGGTTACCCAGGTTTCAATCGAGCCAGAAGTGCAGCAGCACAGATGTCAAATAAGTATAAACAAATAAAAAATACAATTCATCCAGCAAGAAAGTGATACAGGAACTTCCATACCTGGAATAATATTTGTAAACAAATACCTCCCATTCGATGATGTTAATACAGTGGAAACCAGATCATCATGAGGAGATAAAAGTTCAACTTTCACATTTGAAGGACCTCCATCTTTGAGTAAGCAGCTCTCCCCACCAACAGCTCCCACAACTCTACCCGATATGGTAAACCTGCAATATGTAAACGTGTAGAAGGTAATTTAGGATATCATGAAAAGCATAAATGAGCTGGGAACTTAAGAGTGCATGCAACCTGAACCATGATAGAGTTGTAGAAACAAAAAATAACAAATTATAAGACAAACCCTGTAAACCGAAAATTGATGTCTTCATTTCCATTGCAACCAGTATCATCAACGACAACAGGAACCTACAGAATACAACTTTTTTTTTGTTACTTTTACAATATAAAGACCATCTATTAAAAAAAGTACAAGATGCACATTCAGTGCATAAGATTACAATGAACCATACCTTATCTGGGTCCCAGGACCACCCTTTTGGTCCCTTTATTTTAATAACAAAAGAACCCTGTAAATAGAAACCATGGCGATCAAAACCACACCGAAAATTTCATGCACATCAGAAATATTGTCAAGTAATCATGTGATATGCCTGGGCACTGGATGAGGATTGGGTACAAACATGTAAACAATAAATACTATTCACAAAGAGCTGCAAACTACCACATAACATCACTAAAACTTTGAAGCTAAAAATATACTAGCAATGGTATGGAAACCCATAACAAAACAAAATACAAGGTACTGGTGCAGATGGATAACAAAATGTTAATAGATGCCACCCAACTACCCAGTAAGTATCACTAGTGAAACAGGCATTGTCTCGCATATTTAGAGTTATGAAACTAACCTTGTCATATACTGGGATGAAGTAATACCCATTAGGAGCACACTGTGTTCTTTCCTTCACCAATCCATCTATAGTACGAAGCTCAACCTACGGTTCCACAGACCATACAATCATAGTCATATGCAGCTCATATATCTAAATAAAACTATCACATATACTTTAAAAAAAAAAAAAAAACCACACGCACACACATTAACTCGTACCGTGATATCAGAATAATCGAATTTTGCATCCCTTGGCTTCCTCGATTTAGTCAGAGACGAACTAGCCTACAGATGAGAGATTCGTGGTTAGTACTAACAAATTTGGATTGAATACGGGATTAGAGAGGATAAAAAAGAGATCCAGCCTGATTTTCTAGCTCTTGAGATATTCATCCAAACAGTCAAAATAGAAACCTCATTTCGGACTAAACTCAATCACAATAGTTGACGACGTTCTTGAAGTTTCTAATACAGAAAAAAAAAAAAAAAAAAAAATCTAAGGAATTGGCTCCTTGATTTTCCACACTGTTTCATATCAGTAACTCGAGCTCACTCATCGGAGTAACTAAGTACTCGAAAAATAGCAAATCCAACAGTCAAGAATTCAAGATCTGGCTCCTTCAGAATTCCTGCAGGATCCGAACGGAGGACAAGAGAAGAGTATAAGATTCACCTCGACGAAACCACCGCAACCGTGGACGGAATCGGCGGAGGCAGCTGAGGTTAAGTAGAGTACGAGTAAGAGACAAATTGAAGCGTCTCTAATCATCGTCGTTCGGAAGATCGATCGCTTTGTCGAGCTCCGACCGGAAAATGGATCTGCAATTCACTTGGAATACATAAACAAATCACGTCATATTATTTGCGAATCCGTAGCTCCGAGCGACAGGGTTTATGAACCGTGACCCGGACCGTTCATGGATCGGGTGTGGACTGAGCCCACTTTTGTTTTAATAGTAATTTACTAATTTTTATGGCCAGGGAAGTGAGGGTTGCCCGGACTCGAACCAAGGCCCAGTTGGCATCCGCATCTCAGGTCTCCTGTCGTGGAGGGACAAGCTTTATTTGTAAGGATGGCAACGGAGCCCACCGGACCCGACCTCCTCCCCTGTTTCTTTCAATGATGGTATGGGTATCTAACGGGAAGTTTTTACAAGGGTTAAAAATGGCATCCGTCCTTATGTTGGTAGCTGACAGGTAGACTTGGTAATTTTTTATTCAATCCTCTAACTCGTCCATTCTTTTGATCCGTTTAAAATGAATTAGGATCATATATTTATGATCTGCAACCCGTTAATGACCTGTTAAGAGAATTCGACGGGTCACGAGTTAATAACGGGTTGATTTATCAGGTTAACGGGTTAATTCATCAGGTTAACGGGTTTGATCCGTGTACCCATCTAAAAATTTAAAATTTTTTAATTTATTATTTATTTATTTAATTTTTCAATTCTCAATCCCACATAAACCTCTAATAATTGATTAATTTTCTCTAATTAGTTAATTAATTCTCTTAACTCATCATTTTCTAGAAGTAAAAATAATCTCACTCCACTTATGACTCACCTCCTGACTTTCTTGACCGTTCTTATTCTTGCTTACCCTAATACTCTCAAAGACTCTAACTCTTCAAAGTTCAAACTCTTCAAAATTCAAACTTTTCTCATATTCTTCAATTTCCATAGTCCATATAGCCTTCGACTTTTAAGATTCGACTTCACCTTTTCTCTTTAGTCTTTAATATTATCTTAGACTTAGATCTTAGTCTCATCAAGTCACCATCATGTCCACTTAACCCTTTCTTTCTTTCTCCTTTGAGTTTGAAAAGTACTCTCTTTGTCACCAACTTTTCTCTCTAAAGCCTTTAAAGTAAGTTGTTTACTTATTTATGCTTTTTAGTTTTCTCTCCATTCCAAGTAAAAATTCTACTTGATCTTGTCCTTTGCTTAGATACATTCAATTAATTGATTCTTTGAAAGCAATGACCAAACCCAATATGTTCCAATGAGGTTTGTATTTTTTGGTTGTTATGCTACTATTTTATTTTTTTTACTATTAAGATTTATAAGTGTGTCATGTTCTTAAATTTAATTAACATTTTCTTTGAAGGGAAGTGAAGAAGATGATTCTAAAGAATTATAAATATGTGTACATTAAATTAATGGAAAAAAAATTCTTTTTATAAGATGTTGAATTTTTTTTTGAAATCTTTTGAATAATTTTTTTTAAATGATAATAGAAACAAATTATAGAGAAAAATGAAAGGAAAAAAAATTAATTGAGTCAACCCACGAGTTGACCTATGACCCATGATAGGCGGGTTAGAGTCTACCTTCATTAACTTGTGACACGTGATCCATTTTAACCCAACTCGTTTTGACCTGTTACATATTCTGACCTGATTCTAACCCGACCCAATCTGCCCATTTGCCAGGTCTACTGGTAGGCGAATGATAGGTCCTATGACCATGAATATTTTGACTTTTTATCAAGTATCAAATGTACAAAATTTTATATTATTTTTTTACAAATAAAAAATAAAAATTTAAAACAATTCAAACAAGTAAACTACCATAATATATACTCTTGTAGAATAATGTTTAGTAATCAATTATGGCAAATACATACTGTTATACATATCTAATAGGTGCAATAGTAAGCTTATAAAAAAATGCATTAACTACCATATATGTTAAGGTTAGAGTTGGATTATTGAATTGGGTTTAAGAAAACTAGAACTAGGAAAGGAATTAGGTTGGACAGTTTAGATTAGGTTGGGTTAGCCAATTAGATTTTGTAAATAAAAATCAATTAGTAATATATTTACAAATATATATATATAAGAATAAATTTATATATTTGGATTTCCATGAGGCGAAAGAAATTTTCCATGAAATTTTATAGAGAAAAAATGTTGAAATATTCTTGAAATCTCTATTCCT
>BPVZ01000001.1:7905485-7921935 GCA_020521535.1 Rubroshorea leprosula | reverse complement strand
TGGATTAATCCGAAATCGAATCGCGTCGAACTCTATTAAAAAGAACCTTTCTCAGCGTTTATTTCTCTATTCACAAAACTTAAATGCGAACTCTTATTTAAAGAAATCGAGTTTTTTCCACTCAAACCAATAGATTATTGGTAAATAAACGAAAAAAAAGTTAATTATTTAAATAATATATAAAATTATATTAAAAATTACAAAAATATTTTTAAATCATTTTTCATAAAAAAAAATTGTCTTTAATTTTGGAAGACCGCGTGGCCGCCATGACAATTTGAAATTCCCGTACATAAACCGGCGTTTGCACGTTTCAGATGGACTTAATGGAAAAATCCAAAGCCCATTAATTCTAATTCAAATAGTCTTCGTCAAAAAAAAAGCCCAAAAAGCTCTCAATTTTGCTTCAGAAAAAGAGAATAAAAGAAATAAAACAAAGAAGGAACCAAAGAAACAAAACACAAACGTCTGAGTCGGGAGTCTCTGACAGTCGGAAAATTGTAATAGACGTTGCCCAGGAATTTTCTCCTCTAGAAGGAAGAGATCGAAAAATCCAGACAAATCCAAAATTCACAAAAGTAAGGAGACTTCAACGAAGAAGACCAAAAGGTACTCGCAATCTCCCTTTTTCTCTATATTAACCGATTTCCAACGCCCGGAATTTCAAAACCGTGTTTTCCTTCACTTTCCTCGCAATTTTCCTCTCTGCTTTTCCCGAGAAAATTTTCAGTTTATTAATACTGTAGTCAGATTCCTAGATCTCACGTTCAATTTCAAGGATTCCACTGTTGAGCTGAATTCAGAATCCGAGTTTTTTTTTTTGATGTTGTCTTGCTTAGTTAGTGATGGTTGTTGTTGTTTAACATTGTTATTATTATTTTTTTAATGCTGAACTTTAGGAATTTTTGGAACTGAATTGTATAATTCATGGCGAAGATCAAACCTCAAGCTCTGCTTCTCCAAAGCAAAAAGAAGAAGGGGCCGAATCGGATTAGTCTGACGAGTATTATATTGTCCAGCTTGATTCTTGTATTGACTCTGTATTTTCTGTATGCTACATACAGACACTGGTCTCCAAGGTTTGTGGCGTTTTTGTTGTTCCACTGATACTTTGTAGCTTGATTAAATGGAGTTTGTGTAGAGTTTAGGCATGGTTTAATCTTTGAAAAACTTAAAAATTCTGTTCACCATGTTTGTTCAGCCTTTGGTTTAGTCTTGGAGCTGATTTTAGTTTACCCCATTGATCGCTATCTTAGAACTTGGTTAGCGTGATTCAATGTTTACTAATAATTATTTGCTAACATTTTCTTTAGGTCAGGAATGCAGATGAAGAGCAAGGCACCTGTCTTTAAGGTATGGTCTTGTGGAGAACCTTATAAATTGTGTTAGGAGCTTTCATGGCTGTCTTGATTTAATTCTTTCTTTGTTTTATTAATAACTATGGAACAATCAGATTTCTGTCACATTTTTATTTACAATTCAAGTTTCGTTTTTGTTGATCTTTTTTGTGGCACAACTGCGTTTTGCTGGTTTATGATGCTTTTTCTGAGAGATTTTTCTCTTCCTGCAATTTTTTCCCATATATCATACACTGACTTTGGGCTTTGTGTATGTTAGGGTGATAATTCTTTCGTGAATATGAAGAAATCAAATATCCCCAGATTTGGTGTAAGTTTCTTTGTTTGCCAAGCTGGTTTCTCTCTGCAAGATTCCTTTTTTCTAGCAAGTGTTTGTTTATGACTACAGAAATCTCAGTGATGAAACATTCACTAGAACCTTCTTTTTTCCAATCAAAACATTGGGAATGACAGTTGACATGATGCAATTTCCTTTTAGCCAGATTTGAAGTGCCTCTTCAAAGCATGCTTGTTACTATTACAGCCTTAGCTAAGTACATGCCAAAGTAGAACACAGAGTTAAAGATGTCTGATAATACTCCTATTGGTTGTTATTAGCATTTTATCTTCTATGAGTAGAATATAGAAATAGAAGAGTATTGCATGTAATTATGTTTTTTCAACTGGGTTGGTAAACTTTGGTCTTGTTAAGGATTCCTTTCCTTTATTCACTTTTTGGAAAACTTATATGGTGATCAATGTATCAATATCTTTTATTTCATCTTGTCCTTACTTGGGAGGCTCTAGCATCTTTTATTTTAACTGGGTTGATAATTTACTTTTGCTCTGAAGAGAAAAAGTATTTCTTGTTTAAGACAGTTTTGGAAATTTTAATTAGGTAGATTTTTGATGGGGAAGTCCTGCATGGTTAATGAACTTGATCTGCATTATCCATTTTGTTTCTATGTGTTAGTTTTTCCATTGAAATATTATTGGAAATGAATTCATCCATTGCCTCTGTTATGAACTTTTTTTTCCTTCTTATAACTAGATTCTAGATACTGCAAAAGGCTCCATAACTGTAGAACTTTTCAAGGATAGTTCTCCTGAAGTTGTTGATCAATTTATTGGATTATGGTAAGTTCTGAAACTGTTTGATATTGTTGATGACTTGATGTTTCCCTGATTCTTTTGTTAAAGACATTATATCTTTTTGGAAACTCATGTTTTCAGAAATTTGTGGATGCTTGAAATCTTGATAAAAGATCATAAATTTCCTTAGTTTAAAATCTGAACTTAACCAAAATGTAGATAAAATGTGCAATAATGATGCTGCTGGTTTAGTTTCACTATATTTTTTAAAGCTCTATAAAATGGGACTATTCTGAACTAGTTTACATTTGATAGTTTATGTACATCATTGCTTATATATAAATGTTTGTTTGTTTAGCAAGTAGGTTATAGTGTTAAACATATCAATCAACAATTTCAAAGTTAAATGTGTCTCCTGTATTGATAGATAACTGAAAATCCAAAGACTGAAGAGGATAGTCAGAATTATTTACTTCATCATAATTCTTAGTTGGATTTATTTTATTGATTTTCTATGTCAAGATGTGAGTTGCCAATTCTATTACCACCTTGGGATCCATCCTTTATTTGCTGGAAATGTTGTGCAACTAAATGCCATCACTTGCTAATCTTTTCCAAAGTCACAAGACATTCCATTTGCTGCAATTGTTACACACTGTGAATTCAATTGGTTCTGCAGTCAAAAAGGGCACTTCAAGGGGATGCTTTTTCACCGGGTAATAAAGCACTATGTAATTCAGGCAGGGGATATCAATAGTCTTGGAGCAACAATTGATTGGACTTTAGAACGAAAGCCTTATGGTCAACTTGATACCAGGTCGCTACATTGTGTTTACGCCTCCCTGCTTTTCTTCCATTTTCTCCCTTGATTTATCATGCTATCAAAAGTTCAGTTGTTTACACTATAATTTCTGTGATCAACCAGTTTAAAGCATGAGGCATTCATGCTAGGAACTTCAAAGGAAAAACACGATAATAGAGGGTTTGAGCTTTTCATTACAACTGCACCAATCCCAGATCTAAATGAGAAGCTTATTGTTTTTGGAAGGGTTGTCAAGGGAGTGGACATTGTGCAGGTGACGTTGCAACCCTTGTTTGTACCTGTTCCTGTTTCTAATGATATGGATTTTGGTTAGAATTTTTCTCATTGTATGGCCAATAGAGACTCTTCTATGGATGCATGTAGCAAGCAACATATTTCCTTGCTCGAGGTTATAGACTACAAGCTCGTGGTTAACATGCTTTACTAACTCATTAAATTTTTCAAAATACTAGACCCTAGAGGAGCTATTGACCATCATCATTAGAATTAGTTTTTTTCGTTTTCCTTCTTTTGGATTTTTCAGTTATGTTAATAATAATATCATGACTTATGAGCTTTCAAAAATTTCCTTCTTCCATGCTCAACTCCAGTGGAATCCTGTCTGCCAAGTTGGATAATGATAGAGATGCTTTGTTGTATCTTGCTTTTGCTGTTATGTTTCTCCAAGAACTTGGATTCGATGAGTTACCACATTGTTTGTGTTGCCACTTATCATACAATGTTCGTTTGCAGGAAATTGAAGAGGTGGATACAGATGAACACTATCAACCAAAATCTCCCATAGGAATTGTTGACGTGACCCTGAAACAGAAAATCTGAAGTCATCTTGAAGAGAAGTTTCCTAGATCCTATATTTAGTCATTCCAGAAAAGTTCCAGGGGCCACAGTCAGACTTGTTAAGAGACTTATGATGATGCATTTTTTAAGGCTTCACATCTCGCATGCATCTATGGATACACAGAATTTTACACGAGGATTAACCACTGTTTCTTGGCTGTCATCATTAAGCTCTTTCACTCCAGCCATTTTGATTATTTGCACTATTCTGACTTCTTGTTTTTTTTCCCCTTATGATATCTGGTCCTGTTTTACCCTAATTGTACTCTGTATAATTAAGTGGATGAGATGTCACTTACAATGTGGCTATTGGAGGATGAGATTCAGGATGTATTTATAATTTTTTGGTAGGGTACACCAGCGAATTATCCTAATTCTTCTCTTACCCTTCATCATCTTTCATCTAAGTTCTTCTCATACCCCTTTATTTTGGACCTTAACCACATGTCTGGTTGGTGATGATATCTTATTTTTGAGAAACGTCTTTAGGAAATTAAAAATAGTTAGTCCTTAATATTGATAATTTTTTACTAAATTAAAGGATAAACGGGAGAATATGTATTCTTTTCAATTTTTAAGAATAGATATTCATTGATTCTTTGCGTATGTAAATATATATATATATATATATATTAATGCATAGCTCTTCATGTCCTCTTATATAAGTTTTTCAATTTTAATTCATTTTTATGATTTAACCAAAAAATAATAACTATTCCCAACCAAACAAGCCTCAAGTCATGGGTGCCTTTTAGCCCTTTTTTTTTTTAGGCTTTACATATACTGTTTTTCTTTGGCTTTTGAAAATACCATTATTATTTTTATTAAAGGCAACTAAGATGCATTATTGTTTAGCACTACGGCTTAGTGGCCATAACCTACGTGAAACGTGTTATGATATCCAAGTTCTAGGTTCTACACCCAGATACTACTTCCCTCATCCCCAACAATTCCCTTTGTTCAAAAGAAAAAAAAAAAAAAATTAAGATGCATTATTATTTTATTGCACTCTAAAAGTTAACTTTTACAGTAATTACTGTCAAAATATCTCATAGGTAAAAAACTTAAGATTCAAAATTAACCTATAAAAATCCTTTTTTTTTTTAACAAATTATAAATTAAAGGTGGCACTTCACCTTGTGGCCCAATGACTAATACCATTGAAAAAGTACATATTTTCTTCTCCTGAATGGGTTTTGAACTCGCCCTATGACAAAAAGTTAAAAAAAAAAAATTATAAATTAAAGGTGAAAGAAATCAAACCTAACCCAACCGAAAGGACTCGGGGGTATACCTATTAAGAGTAGCAAAGCCGTTAAGCCGAAAAGGACAAGTGCATTAACCTATAAAAACTTAAAATTCGAAGTTTAAGGTTTTATGTTTAAGGGCCGCTTGGTTTGAGGAAAATGAGATATATGAGAGGGAAGAGAGAGAAACTTCCTTAATTTATAATCTATTTAGTTTTTTTTTTTTTTTGAACATTGAAGAATTTGGGAGATAAGGGATAATTTCATCAAGATGTTATTGAAAATTGAATTTTCAATCAATTAAACCCAAACACTTAAAATTTATATATGAACCATTAAGTCCAAAAGACTTGATTCTATAATATGTTTAGTTTGAAGGTAATGAAAGAGAGAGAAAAACATTTTTTTAGGTAGTTATTAAAACAATTAAAGAAGATGGGAGGAAAAACATTTTTTTAAAAAATTTAATTACTTATCAAAATGAGAGGAGGGAAGCCTCACTTCTCTTCATTCCCTTCAACCAAACACAGGATTAGTTTTTTGCTTTCATTTTCTTTGTATTTTTTCAACATTTTCAAATGAGGATATGGTTATCCATACCCTTTTATTTACCTCCCCCTCTCATCTCCTCTATTCCTCTCAAACCGAACAAGCCTTAAATCTTGAAATGATGGGGAAGAATTTGAGAATGCGGCACCCTTTTTTGTTCCATAGCCCGTATCACATGAACCCAAAAAAACTCGCTGCAATAGTTGAACAGGCTAATTTCCAATTTAAAATAAATATTCAATATTGGTACCTACCTAATTATATAATGAGAAAAAACTGTAAATAACTAACTATGTCGGGCACACCTTCTTAATCAATTCTTGAAACTCCTTGCTTAGTTCGATATCATCTTCTTCCAACCTCTGATAAATGTCAGGAACCACTTTATCAGCAGCTATGTAAGTTTTTAGCAGCAAACAGTAGGTATCTGAATTGAGACAATTTAAATTCTTGAGAACCCTGCAGAACTCTTCTGCGCCATCAACATCCTTCTCTTTTGTGAAATAATCAAAAAATGCAGTCACGGTTTCCAGAGCCGGTTGCCAGTTGTTGTCCTTGACTTCAGACACAGCACCTTCCATGTGCTCCAGGGCCAAGTCCAGTTGCTGCTTCTTCAAGAAATAAACCATGAATGTCTCTCTCAGCTTGAAGAAATGCCCATTACTTCTCTTTAAAGCCTTCTCAAAAACCCATTTGGCTTCCTCAATCATGTCCTGCGTTAGATAAGCATGTATGACAGTGACTGCAAGCCTTGGATCGTAATTAGAGCAAATGGATTCCCACTCCTTGAAGCATTCCTTCAATCCATCAAGATCATTTAGTTTAGCCAGAGCGCGGAGCATAACAAGGTAGCTCATATTTGTAACTGAAGAAAAGGCACCCTTCAGAGCATCCCAGACCCGCTTGACCTCAGCTAGATTAGAAGTGCCAGTGTACAAGCTAATCAGAAAATGGTAAGCCTCACGCTCAAGAGGCTTTGGGCATTTCTCCAATTTCTTAAGAGATAACTCAGCTTTCTCATACTGTCCAGCCTTGATATAGATGGCAGCCAGATTACTATATGCAGTCCAATTGCTATTTACTTCACTATCTTTTGCCATCTCCTCCAGAACTCTCTCTACCCCTCCAATATCATTCAAACATCCATAGCTCTGCATCCAGACAGTATAAGTATAGGCCACTGGGGATATGTTTCTCTTTTTCATTTCATCTACAAGAGCATGCACCTTATCATATTGGCCCAATTTCATATACATGCTCATGAGATTGTTGAAAGGCAAACAATTATTAACATACTGCAATTTATCCATCTCCTCAAATTGAGCTAATGCCTTTTCAGTCATTAGTTCATAGCAATAGCAGTTTAGAAGGGCACCGTAAGTAAACTGATTCTTAGCATCTGGATGAAGACCACTAAAGTAATTCTCTGCAGCATCAATTCCTTTAGCTTTTGCTAAAAGATCTATCCGCATGACATAGTCTTTCCACGATAAATTCAGGTTCCTCCTCCACATCCAATCAATGACCTGCAGAATAGCAACAATAAGAAAACATCTCTTATGTAAAACAAACATCAAATTAATTCTATAATAACATAACAGCTTAAGATTTAATACACAAGCACATTAAACCCATTTTTATTTCACAGGAGACAAGCTTCTCTTCCCCATAACTTGTTTCTCACAACAATATTACTATTTATATTTTCTTTGTTCCAAGCAGTTCTTCAAATACGAAAATGAACTAACATATCCATGTTACACTCTGCTACAAATTGTCAACATGGGGACAAGCTTCTTGAAGAATCAGAAGATTGATGTTAAACACACACGCACGCACGCACACAAACTGGTGAAAACCAAAAGCCATTTTCTGCATTTCAGTTCTTCTTTCAGCAGATCATGAATCTGATTATTAGCAATAAACAATGAGAACAACAGTATCAACTCAAAGAGAAGGTGAAGAAGGCGCGCACGCACACACACACGCACACAAAATTAGTGAAAACCAAAACCCATTTTTGCATTTCAATTCTTCTTTCAGTAGATCATGAATCTGATTATTAGCAATAAACAATGAGAACAACAGTATCAACTCAAAGAGAAGGTGAAGAAGGCAAAAGAAGAAATACGTCGAGTGCGTGCTGGTAGCGACCGTACTTGCGGAGGTCCTTAATGCAACGAGTAAGCTCATCTTTACTCAAGTGTTTGCGCTCCATTACGTAATCATTTAGCGTCTGAGCCACTGTCCCACCCTTAACCCTCAATTCCGACAGCCTCGAATACAACCTATCTCTCCTTGGCGCCACTGACACTGCCTCCGTCGCCGTCTCCGTCGCCGTCGTGCATAGTTTTCTTACCACCCATGATCCCGACGAAATCAGCCGTCTGACCTTCATTCTCCCCCACTCCGAATCCCCACTCTCTCTCTCTCTCTATCCCTAATTAAGGTTGCACTGCATAGACACTGCACATGATAAAACGCAGCGTTTAATGGTTCCCAACCATATACGACGCCGTTCATTCACTATCCCTTGTGTGTAAAGACGCAGCGTCACACGTTTCTTCTCGTTCCAGCGAAAATGAAGCCTCTGGTTCTTCCTGGAGCGCAAACATTCATCTCTTCTTCTCCTTCTTTCCTCCATAGCTGCAGACTTCAAGTCTCCAGTTCCTCTCCTCAACATGGAGCGGTGTGTTTCGAACTTTCCGGATGGTTCCATTTCATTCTAAAACTTGTCTGATTTACTTTTCCAACTTCTGCAAAATTCTTTCCAGACTGTAGAAACCGCTTCGATTCAGCCGTACAAACCTGGAATCTTCGACAATTTCTTCCTGAATTCGTTTCGTAACAAGCTTGCTCATGTGAGCTCAATTCCAGCAGTATAAATAAATAAATAAATGCTTTAATTTTGAGCAAATTTCTGTTTCTTGATTTCGGATCTGTTACAGGAAGTTGGATGGGATTCTGAGAAGCCTGGATACGACGGGATGATTGAACTCGCCAAAGGCCTCCTGATGAAAAGCACAAACAAATCTGATGCGTCCGCCGCCGCGGTATCTTCATGCTGTTGCAGACGGCAGTCATCATTTGTTAATCGACGAGTTATTAATGTTCATAAATTAATTCTAAATTCTGATTTTTGTGTTCTTGCTGCCAAGGCAGGTCCGCATTCTGAAGTCGTTTTTTCCTCCATTGCTGCTCGAGCTTTACAAAGCCATTATAGCACCTATTGATGGAGGAAAAGTGGCTGCCATAATGGTTGGTGAGTCCAAATTTTAGCAATAGTTCAAAAAATTTATACTAATAAGTTGTAGATTTTAATTTTTGATTTATACTTCTGGTTTGAATGAGTTAAAAGATGAAAAGAAAGTTATGAATATTTAAGTAATTTAATAATTTTTTTTTAAAAAAAAATTTTTTAATTTAAATTATATAACATAACATTTAAAGAAAAAGTTAAGAGATAAAAAAATGTTTTTTTTTTTTTACAATAAGAAGAAAGATGTAAAAGAGTTACTATTTAAATTATATAACATGCCTTTAAAGAAAAAGTTAAGAGATAAAAAAAATGTTTTTTTTAAACAATAAGAAGAAAGATGTAAAAGAGTTACTGTGCAAGTCAAAAATTAAAATAAAAGTAAAAAGATTTTTGCTTTCTAATTGTTAATTTTAATTGTTCGAGTTTTGACAACTAAGACAAGAAAACAATGGTGACAATAGGAATGGAGCTTAAATTTGCTGAATTTTCACTAACTATTGACAAATCTCTTATTAATTTCTTCAATTATTTTTCAAGCAAGGGTGACTGTGCTTACTTGTCAATGGCTGATGGGCAATTGCTCGGTTAACTCTGTAGACCGGCCTGATGGTTCTTCATGTGAAAGCGGGGTACGATGTCTTGATTTTGTGATTATAATGTCAGAAAATTGATCTTCATCATCATGACTGCATTTAGGTTTGTCTACTCCGATGCAGGTTTTGGTAGAGAGATGCAAGTATTTAGAAGAAAGCAAATGCGTTGGTGTTTGCATCAATACCTGTAAGCTTCCGACACAGGTCAGTGATCTTACTGTCGGATTACTTTCTTCATAATATTCATCTTAACAATGCTATCAACTCTCATTTCATTGCGACGTGAAGTATTTCTGTATAATTGGTTCGCGTGACAAGTCACATAGAGTGTCTGCTGGTGTAGCTACCTGCAGTTGAGTAATTTGTTTTTGTAGACGTTCTTCAAAGACTACATGGGAGTTCCCTTGCTGATGGAGCCAAACTTCAGTGATTATAGCTGTCAGGTAACAAATTTTGATGCTTTCTGGATTGAACTAAAGGATCAAAAATCCAAAGATTAGAAGGATATTATTTGGGTCTTGACGATGTTGCTTTTTTCTGACAGTTTAAATTCGGCATCCTTCCACCACGATCGCCGGAGCAGGACTCGGCCCTTAAAGAGCCTTGCCTGGAGATATGCCCAATTGCCAGTAGACGAAAGCAAATCTCAAGCAACATGAATTTAATTAAATGTCCAAAGGCATAAACTGCTAACGACATTTGTACCAAAAAAAATAAAATACCTAATAACAACTTATCAGAGTTCACATCTGTTGATCATCTCCGTCATCTAGCAAAATTATCTACGCATGTGTTAGCATTTAGAAGTGAACGTGGCAAGCACATGTCAACATACTCGCACACCAAACGCTCTCGACTCACCCATTCAGAAAGAACAAAATGTCTACATGCTAATTGGGTGAGAATTAAAATGTGGCCTAAAATGAATAAGCAGATAAGTTGACAGCAGTATATGTACATGTGAGATGTTGAAAGCTTCTCATGGCCAGCACTTTTATTGCATTCTTGCCGGGGTAAGGTATTAAGCCAAATACCAATTAGTTAACAGCATAAATATCAACCATATCACATGGACGGCACAACCCCTCCTCAGCGCCTAAGGCAGAGTACTACTTTTCAATTTCCTATGATCTAAGAGAAAATCCCAGACTCTGATCAAATATACAACAGCCAGCCTCTTTTATATGATTTACGTCAAAGTAAATAAGAGTTTTTTGGTAAGTGAACTAAATAAGAGAACAAGTCATGGGAATGAAAAGTCAGAATGTCTAACACTTGCTGATATACTAGTGTCAATCAACAAAACACTGTGAACCTAATGTTCTGGAAATTCCCATTGCTATTCAAAATTATAAACTTTAAGTAAAATACTATCAGATCAAAGGAAAAGGAAGCAGAAGAGAGCATTAGATAAAAAATGTGAAAAATAGGACTTACAAGTAGGATTATTATACAGACAACCAATTCAAGATTTGACCAAGAAGATGGTTCTCGTTTTTTAACTGCAGTATCATGCATGTTACCGGTCCCAACCAGATGGCCTTCGCCTCTCTCTGGGTCTATCTCTGGATGCCAAATCCAAAAAGAAAAAAACACTAATCAGCACAAAATTTAGAAAACTGGCACCAAGGAACAATATTGTATGAGTTCATTAAAGGGAAGTGACCTCTCTGAGTTCTTCTGACCAGAGTTTTCTCCTGACTTCTGTGAAGTTGTGTTAGCTCCTGATGTAGGAGTAGGACTGAATGAACTGGGCTGAGTTCTATTTATATCTCCACCAATTGTGCCACCAGAAACAAATCCAGCTAAGGTTGGTCTCTTGTTGGCATGAGCACTCGAACCGTTACTAAAGCCCTGACTTTGACAATTTGATGAAGCAGCAACGAAGTTACTCTTGAATTGTGTCATCATTCCAGTTCTCATTGAGTTTACAGCAGCAGATCTACTTTGAACAGAATGAGATGAAGAATTGTTGGGTTCTGGGTTATATCCAATGCCCAAACCAAAATCAACTCCACGCACATCTCGACCACCACCCCTTCCCCTGCCCTTCTTCCCACCTGCATGGTACAGGAATGATCATGTAGAGGGGTTAAGTATAAATACAGAAACAAAGTTTTGAAAATGCATCACAAAAGTGACAGGTAAACTATCAGCCTAAAGTTCTAAAACTTTGGTCCTTTGCTGAAGATTAAAGAAGCAATGGTTGAGTTTACATAAGTGTGTCCCTAGCAATTGCACTTCTATGCTATAGAAAAACCATACCTCCCTTTCTTGCGTCACGCTTGGACCTGAATCTCCCATCCTAGTTATGTACAAGAGAAATGTCAATAATAAAATGGTATATGTAGGTGAAATCTTGGAGCAACATAGCATAAATTGGAAGACACTTAGCAAGTGCATGTCTTCCAAGCATGAGATAGCGTCATCTAAGCAATAAATTGTTGATTAGGGAAAAGAATTAAAACCTAAACAATGGAGTGTAAAACAGATAAAGAACTAGAACCGGTGAAAGGAGAAAAAAAAAGATATTGGTAAAATCATCTGCCAGCTTCATCCCTCAATATATTCAAGCATGAAGGCTACAAAAATTACATAACTACACTTTATTGATAAAGAGACAAACAATTTCTCAAAATGCTCTCTTATGTATCTAAGAAGAATTTCCTATATAGAACTTACAAGATTAATCCCTAAACATTCCTCCATTTGAATGTATCCAATGTCTTCCAGGACAAATGAGAATTTACCAACAGATCACCCAAAATTTTAGATTACAAATCATGATGCTTATGTCTATACTGGAACAAGAGAAGTCAAGAACAAGAGAAGTCAAGTATTTTAAGTGGAACTCAGGCCACTAAGCACAAGCTTGATACCATAAAAGTTGAAAGATACAACCCTTTTAAACCCTAAATTGAGTCCTATGAGAATTAGGACATGTGGAGACATCCTAAAAATAGTTCTATCAAGATTAGATAGGTTAAATCCCACTAGAATTAGAATACCCAAACACCAATCAAATAGAGTTATATTCCTAGGATAACTTTATATAAATATCCTATAAATACCTCAAAGATCAACCTAAGGAGACAGATTAGTTTCTCCACTTTCTCTCCACTGTAAACTCTCTCTATCAAAAAAGATCTCGGTTCCATACTTTCTATTTTTTAGTGTTAACAAACCCTATAAATGCAATTCTAACCACCAGGAATAGATATAAATTACCTTCATAGCAAGGTCCATCAGTTCCATTGACACATTCTGACCAGCAGCAATTGACACATTCTGACCAGCAGCAATCAAGCTATTAACCAATTCACCAGCAAAGCATGAGTAATAAGAGTATATGCAATCCCATCTTTGTCACCAGCACGACCTGTTCAGCCAATACGATGCACATGCATGTCCATGTCCATGTCCTTTGCAATGTCAAAGTTCACCACAGACTTGATTGACTTGATGTCAAGACCACGAGCAGCAACATCAGTAGCCACAAGAACATGAAAAATGCCAAATTTGAACTTTTGCAGAATTTCCATTCGTGAAGCCTGATCTTTGTCACCATGAAGAGCAGCAACTTTAAATCCCTTCTGAACCAGTTGTGATTCAATCTCATCTACAGAAGTTTTCTTAGAGGCAAACACTAAAACATCCCCATCATCAATCATTTCAGGTAGCTTCTCAAGAAGCCAGGGCAACTTTTCAGCATCAGAGGGAATTACATGAACAACCTGAGTAATATCTTCATAAGCCATTCCCACCTCTCCCACCGTAACTCTAACTGGATCAGCAGAATTTCCCTAGCTAACTTCTCAACTTTTCGCGGCATTGTTGCTGAAAAGAGTAACGTCTGGCGATCTGGCCTGATCTGACCAACTCTGGACCTTATTTGAGGCTCAAATCCAAGGTCAAACGTTCAATCTGCCTCATCAAGTACCAAATAAGTTGCTCTCTTCATTGTCAATGCCTTCATCTTTCGCATGTCTATCAACCGACCTGGTGTAGCAACAACTATCTCACATCCAGCCTTCAGTTCCTTGAACCGATCAAGCTTGGACATTCCACCATAAACAGCAGAGGCGCGTATCCCATATGATTTGGCAAATTTCTTCATTTCCAAGTATATTTGATGTGCTAGTTCTCTAGTAGGTGCACATATCACTCCAATTGGACCTTCTTCTTTCTCAAGTTCAGGCTGATCCATAATATGAACAATCAATGGAAGCACAAATGAAGCAGTTTTACCAGAACCAGTTTTTGCTATTCCAATAATATCCCTCCCAGAGAGAACAATTGGTAAGGCTTGGCATTGAATCGCTGTAGGCTTTTCATATGCTTGTTTTGCAATAGCACACATTAACTCTGGAGAAAACCCACAGTCCTCAAACGTCTTAACTGGCCTTGGTGCATCAAAACCTGAAACACGAATAGCCAAGCTCCTCTGGTATTCAGCAATCTCCGGCTCACTCATTCCTATAGAAGAGAAGTGAACAATATTTTAGCATTTAAGTAGCAGAGTTAACTTGATAATAACCCATAATAAATATTATCTCCATAAAATATCAAGAACATCACCATTATTTTCACATAAGTGGAAATTTTGTTCGTGGTCATATTCCAAAAATTATAACTATAGTGTAATTTTGTAAATGGGGCTTTAGTATAAGAAATCACATTCACAACATATAATCTAAAGCAACTAACCATTTCTAAAGACCACGCATGTCAACAAGCAAAAAAAAACAAGCTTTCAAAAGGATCTCCGGGAAGAAATTCATAGTAATCTATCAATTAACTGCTCTAATTTCAGGCATGCCAGCTTAATATGTTCTTTACATAATATATTTTCCCAAAGAAGAAACACCTTTACATTCACCCAGTCTTCATCCAGTCTCTGAATTTCAAAGAAGTAAGAAAAACAAAAAAGAACAGCACTACCATGATAATCAACAACAAGAAGAACGGAAAACGCAACATAAATTGAAGCGCTGCGGTGGTTGAGACCGCTCGAAGTTGTAAGTCGCTTGGCGGTTCATCCTGAATCCTTCGAATCCGAATTTGCGCTTAGACATGGCTGGGTTTCAGAAAACCCTAATCTCAGATCAGAAATTTAAAATTTTGAAGGATAAATAGGAATCAGTGACTGGAAGAGGGAAAATCTTGCCGCCGGAATCAGTGACCGAAGCCCGGAGAGTAGAAGAAGGCGGAGGTGGCCGTCGTCGCCGCCGACTCCGAATTTTAGACTGTGTGGGTCGGCCCATTAGTGTGAAGAAGTCCATTTGTCCGGGCCTTAATAGACTCATGGGCCTGGACTTGAAGCAAACTGTGGAACTTAGACCTTACCCACCTCAGCCTCGGTTAGTCTTTTGATTCTTGATGAAAGAAGGGCCCTCAAAAAAAAATTTTTAGCGCAATAATATAATTATATATATATTATATAATATTATATAAAATTATAAATTTATAATAATAATATAGTAATAAATAAGTAAATGTATATGGTATTATTGTAGTTTCTTAAATAAAAACAATCAAAATTGCAAGCCATGTGGCAGTATAATTTTTAAATACATTATTTTCATTTTTTTAAGGATTACACCTTTATTTTTATATACATATGTTATATAATAATATAAGAGATCACTCTTTTACTTTCAAACTCATTCTCTACTTCAGGATTTAAGTTTAAAACTTTTAACATAAAACTTAAAGATTATAATCAATAAGAAACTTTCTCTAAAAAAGGCGAAGGATTTGATATCTCATATATTCTTTTTTAATTTGAGTTACATAATAAAATTTGAAAAAAAATGCATATTAGTCTTGAGTTCTAAAAAAATTAAACTCATAACCTTAAATTATCTAATTTTATTTAATTAAAACTTAATTTAAAAATTAAAAATTTATCTTATTAAGTATTGATATTTAAATTGCACTTGACCCTTCGGGTCACTTTGAAGGTGCAGTCCCTTTCCCATTGGTGGATTCGAAATTCGAATCCCACCCTTGTCACTTGTTAAAAAAAAAAGTATTGATATTTAAATTTAAAAATTAATTAAACTTTTGAATTTTGAATTAAAATTTCAACTTTTAAATATAAATTAAAATTTTAATTTTTTGAAATGTCAAATTGATAAACACTAAATTCATAAAAATTACATTTTTTTATAAAAAAAAGTTTTTCACCACCATATTATACATCTCAAATTTAGAAGAAAATAATATCCTTTTTCATTTCTTTACCACCCATATGCTGTATAACTCAAATATCTTTTATTTCTGCCACCAACTTAAAATGTTGGCAACATTTCATTGTTTAAGAAGTGAATAGAAAAGAAATATGATTATCTTAACAATTTAACTAACTCAATATTAATTTTTTTTATTAAAAATAAAAGATATTAAGTTTGAATCGTATAATATATATCGATAAAATGAAATAAAAGATAAAAAAGAACTGTCTTCCACCATGCAACTAACATAAAAAAAAAAAAAAAAGTGATTATATTTACGTTAATGGGATCATCTCATGCCTTGATATGGAAGGGATATGGCTGTGGCATGAAGCACGAGGGAAAGTTAGGTATGTACAGAGTTAGGTGTTAGGTGACATGATTCCGGCCATGATGCCGCGGTACCCGCCTGACAGACAGAATGATTTTCCGGGCGTGATGAGCGGTGGGTAGTGACCGGGTGGACCAAAATCATGA
>BPVZ01000001.1:7886677-7904253 GCA_020521535.1 Rubroshorea leprosula | reverse complement strand
CCTAGAAAATTGAAGATTATGAAAGAAAATAATTTAATTCAAAGAGCTCTTTTAGGATCAGCTGCCAAGTTAGGAACTTAATCATAAAAATTCGAAGAATCGAATTCTATAATATTAATTTTCCCACTCTTTTGGAACAAGATTTATGGGGAGGAACAAATGTTCATCTTGATTTCTTTTTCTTCTAAATGTGGGAAATGAGCATAAAGTTATAGGCAAAATCACAAATAACACTGGAGTATACTTGCATTTGGGAATATATGAATTTTCGTTCTTTTTAAGTCCTAAAGCTGATGGTTATTTTGTTATCCTGTTATTATGGTTTTCAGGTAATGAAAATGATGAAATTTATGTTATCATCATTTCAGACATCTCTGTTTCCTCACTTATTTGATTAAATTTCTAAAACAAATTGCAGGAACATCACAAAAGGTCCGGTCTGTTTTGTTGAAACTTGTTTTTGCTCTATGTTATGCAATTTATGTTACCGATGCCAGCTTGCCCAATAGTCTAGTCAAGGCACCAACACTATATACCGCTAGTACACCTCAGGCTGCAGTGCCAATTAATCCCCCACAGTTTCATAGATCATATCAGAGGCATTACTCACCGCATACAGTAGCACCGGCCCAACCTCCTTTTTATGGTCCATTAGTAACTTCTAGTCATCCCCCAACAAGCCAGCGTTTGTCAAAACCATTGAAAAAGAGGAATGCTTTAGTGCCTCCCATTGCTGGTTTGGCAAATATTGCCCCAACTCAGTCTGGTCCTGGTGCAATTCCTGCAGGGTTAGCTCAACCACCATTATCTCCAGATGCCTATGGTGAGATGCTTTTTAATTTATTTCTCTAACCCTTTTTCTTATTATACTTTTGTTTACTTAGTGAAAGAAATAGATAGTTGTTTTTATTAAACAAAATTGTACTTTATATGAGATACTTAAATGGGTACTTTGTCATTCTGCCAGATTGTTGCAAGCCAGGCGCAGTTTTGAGACCAGGGAGTGATGATTGCCATTGTGTTTATCCCATAAAGATCGATCTTCTCCTTTTAAATGTCTCACAAAATCCAGATTGGAATTTTTTTCTAAATCAATTAGCTTTCCAGCTTGGTTTGCAAGTTTCTCAAATTGTGATGATTAATTTTTACGTCCTCAGCTTATCAAGATTAAATATTTCAATGGATATTATTCCATATGTGGGAATTGGTTTCTCAGACAGCGATGCATCTGAAATAAATGCTACACTTGCCACACATAGGGTTCATTTTGACCCAAAAGCTATCGGCGATTATAAACTCCTGAATCTTACCTGGTTTGCACCACCTGCACCTTCTCAAGGTATGCAGCCACCTCTTCTATGATTTTATGGCATGTGGCTTTTAGTTGCCATTATTTAAAGTAAGGAATCATTTTTGACGGCTGTGCTATCATAACTGATTTAATATGACTGATTTATGTTATCCTTGAGGCTTCTGTTTTGTTCATTCCCTTGAATTTCTACTCTTAAATCACATTAGCGGATATTCTTGATATGCTATCTCTGTTACCTGGATGCTTATAGAGTTGCATCTGAAATACAGCTCCTGTTGTAGCTCCCGAGCCGGTAGAGGCACCAGCAAATCAACCCTCAACTTCCATACCACTCCATGCTCCAAAGAAAGAAAATCACTCCAACATGATTCTTATTTTTGGCATCTCTGCTGGCTTACTGATTGTCGCCTTTATGTCTGTGCTTATAATTTGTTCATGCATATTGCGTGAGAGAAGGGGAAAAACTAAAGCAACTTCTGAGGAAACTGGTATGCATATGAAGTCTTATAGTATTACATTTTTACAGTGTCTCTCTGTTTTTATTTGTTTACAATTTTCTTTCTTAAGATTTTCCAAAACGAAGAATATAAAATTGAAAATTCTACATGTTGAAATCTTTTTGTGTGAAGTAATTTTTTTTTTTTTTATTTTGCTGGCACTGTATCCTATGATAAAATATGAAGTAGAAAAGAAGTTTGATTTTCCTGACAATGTTATGTAGGATAACTGTAAGTGTAATTGTTGAAGACTTGTTCTGTAGTCTCATTATCCAGTTAACAATAAGGAGAAAGAATGCAATACCATGCTGAATCATTCTTTTTAAAAGAATGCAATATTCTTTCTAGTATCTCTCTACTTAAAACAAAGGCAATATTCTTTCTGCTCAATATGATTTAAGTGAATGCCATATTGAAGTTGGAGAAGATGGAATGGATCACAAAGTATTAGATAGCAACATTGAAGAGAATCCAGGAATCAGCATTCTTCCACTCCCAGAGTTTGCAGCTTAAAAAAAATACCATAAAATAAATAAATAAATAAATAAAGCTTTTCATTCATTTAACAAGTGCTCAGAAGTTTCTGGTTGGCTATTTGAGAATTGATTACAGAATGTAACACTAATCACTTTGTGGGACTTCCCAGACAAATAATATTTTATCAACCAAGGGGAAAAATCACATAAGTCTATCATTACAGTAGAATTTGCTATTGCTGTACTGAGCATGCAATGGTACCAAAATAAATTTAATTGTCTGTATTCTTATATAATATATGTGAGTTTTTCTAATCATTTGGGTTTTCATCTTTCTTTATTGACAGTGAAGCCAAGAACTGCAGATGCGGTATCAACAGCAGGATCTCTTCCCCACCCAAGCAGTACAAGATTTATAGCATATGAAGAACTTAAAGAGGCAACAAACAACTTTGAACCTGCAAGCATTCTTGGGGAGGGTGGGTTTGGCAGAGTATTCAAGGGTGTTTTAAGTGATGGCACAGCTGTAGCAATTAAGAGGCTAAGTAGTGGAGGGCAGCAAGGAGATAAAGAGTTTTTGGTGGAGGTTGAGATGCTTAGCAGGTTGCATCACCGTAATCTTGTGAAACTTGTAGGTTATTATAGCAATCGTGACTCTTCACAGAATCTACTTTGTTATGAGCTTGTTCCAAATGGAAGTTTAGAGGCCTGGCTCCATGGTAAGTGCTGTTTAAATTTTACATCCTACAGGCATCTCTTGCACTCCTTTAGTAAATTTTTGATGCATGCTACTGACTTTGTTCATATTTTTGCCTCAGGTCCCCTGGGAGTAAATTGTCCTTTGGATTGGGATACAAGAATGAAGATTGCCCTTGATGCAGCAAGAGGACTTGCTTACTTGCATGAGGACTCACAGCCTTGTGTTATCCATAGAGATTTCAAAGCATCAAATATATTGCTTGAGAATAACTTCCATGCAAAAGTTGCTGATTTTGGCCTTGCCAAACAAGCACCCGATGGCAGAACAAATTACCTGTCTACTCGTGTTATGGGCACCTTTGGGTTGGTTTCTATCCCACCCATCCACTTTTATTTAAACTGGAATTTAGATAAATAAAATATAAAAATGTGATTGATTTTTAGGTATGTGGCCCCTGAGTATGCTATGACTGGACATCTACTAGTAAAGAGTGATGTTTACAGCTATGGAGTTGTTCTCCTTGAGTTGCTGACTGGAAGGAAGCCTGTCGATATGTCACAACCATCCGGACAAGAGAACCTTGTCGCTTGGGTAAGTAGAACCTGCATCAATCTTCTTCATTTTGTTACATAATTGTCATTCATGGTTATTCATCCTGTCCTTCCACAATTAGTTCATTTTCAAAGATTAAGACCAATATTGATTTGAAAGGAAATTTTTACAAGTGGGCAATTGCTTTCAGGCAAGGCCAATTCTAAGAGACAAAGATCGGCTAGAAGATCTTGCTGATCCAAGGCTTGGAGGAAAGTACCCAAAGGAAGATTTTGTACGGGTATGCACAATTGCAGCTGCATGTGTTGCTCCCGAAGCAAGCCAGAGGCCCACAATGGGAGAAGTGGTACAGTCACTGAAAATGGTTCAGCGTGTCACAGAATATCAGGATTCCACGTTACCCTATTCCAATGCCCATCCCAACATGAGACAGTCATCTACCACTTTTGAGTCCGATGGGACGTCCTCTATGTTCTCTTCTGGTCCTTACTCTGGCCTAAGTGCCTTTGACAACGACAACATTTCACGTACTGCAACTGCCTCGGAGGATCTTCATGAAGGACGATGAGCAACCCTTAAGAAGTAAGTTAACCAGAAGGTAATGCAACAGTTTGAGGAATATTCTCATTGATGATGTTTAGCTTGGAACAGGATCGGTTTTTAAGAAATGTCATTGTTTTCTCTAGTTTGATGGGTGGGGAATGTGTGCTTTTCACTGTCCCTATTTAGAGAACCCCAGTTAAGTTTTCCCCTACACAGTGGATCTCTACATGGTGAATCAAATTTTGTACATATACCAAGCACATTGTATTGTTTTCAGGTTCATATTTAATCTGTTTCCTTTTTTTCTTTTTTCTTTTTTTTTTTTAATTTACTGAAGATTTACCCATTTGTCTGTCTTTTCTCAATTAACTATAATGTCCATTTCACAAAAGTAGTTAATTAAGCGAAGAGAGTGATGACCTACAGTCTAAGCCTACATTGAACTGCACATTATTCTCCTAAATCATTCAAGGGTTTATATTTTTATAGTTCCGATTACACGAAATATCATTACATAAAAATATGTAGGATGTTACTTTGTCAACCCTGTTTCTCTCCAAACAAAATATTCATGGTTAAGATTCTTTAACTCTAATATTGGACGTTAAAATGGTACAGAAAACTACTATTCTAAAATTAGAAGAAACTCTGCCCCTTAAATCTCTCCACTGCTCTCCTCTTGGCCTACGCAATTTCGTAACCACAAAAAGACAATATGGGGCTAAAGACTTCCATTTCCTTGTTTCTTCTCATCTTCCTCTTCTGTCTCTTCTCTTCCTCTGATGTCCATGCCAAACCGTCTCCCGGTCCTGCTTCCGCCCCCATTTCCAGCCTCGCTCCATCACCCTCCAGAGCAAACGATGGCTTCTCGCGATACGCCCAGACCCAGCCCTTCGACCCGCAGGACATTGACAAAATAGACGCAGCTCCCATGCTCAAAAGTATTTGCGCCGATACCGACCACCCACCGGAGTGCATTGCCACTCTCATCCCCTACGTGAGAGAAGACAAAAACTTCGAACCCACTTCAGTCCTCGAAGCCGCAGTGCAAGCCACAACCGACCAAGCCCAGGAAGGCCTTGCTCTGGCAAAGAAGATACACGGAGATCCTTCGTCCGCTTCCCAACCCATCCTCAAATCCTGCCTTGACGCTTGTATCATCAGCTACTCGAGCATCATCCACAGCAACCAGAAGATCCTCGACGCCATCGCCGCCGCGGACATTTACACGTTAAACACCGAGCTCGGCGCCAACATCGACAACGTGGATGCCTGTGAGGACGCGTTCGATGCAGCTGAAATTGAATCGCCTCTAGCCCATGTAGATGATGTGCTTGGGAAGATGGTTAGCAACAATTTGGCCATAGGCATCGACCTGATAAAATTCTAAAAGATTATATACAAAATCTCAAAATTATACATCAGAAAAACAGTTTTTTTGTAAGATCAAAAAAAGGGGGTGTGAGGAAACATTGCTTGTAGTATTGATATATATACATATTTCCATTACCTATTTTCCAAAAAAAAAAGAAAAGATATATATACATTTTTGAGAAATCATGAAAATGGTATTCCTTCTTTTATGTGTATATTTGCATACCTCTGTTGTCAAGAGTTTATATCTTAATTTTTTTATTTTTTGGGTTTTCGCTCGGTATCCGGGTTTCGTCCCGATTAATTCGGATCTGACCCGCGTCGTACACTTGGAAATAGTGGGTTAGTCTCCCAACGGAAGCTACTGCATACAAAAGGTCTTGAATTCAAAATCTTGCTTAAACTGGAACAAATCGTTTACCACTTTTCCTATCACACTCATATATCAAGTTGCGGTGATATATATATATATATATTTGATGATTGGTTGTATAATGGAAAATAACTCTTTTTTTTTCCACTTCTCTTATCACACTCATATATTATATATTATGTAATTCAAATTTAAAAATTTTTTTATTTACAATAAAAAAAATTATCACTTAATTATTTAAATCGTTAGCGACTCTAATGATATTTTAATCAAGTGGGAAAGTGTCGGTGAGATACCATGTATCATTGCAAACGTGGGAAAGTTGTGGAAAGGGTTATGGCTCGTGCGGGGTTTACAAGACTTAAGCAAGCCCACGTTTCCATGCCAACGGGCTTAAAAGATTGTGTGACATTTTACCAATTGTCTGGTGATATCAGATTGTAGTCTCTGTTATTTTTCTTGTCCAAAATCATACCCTGATAGCACCATTTATGCAATCCAAATATCTAATGCATTATTTTAAGATTTATTCCTTTTATTTTTTTTATCATTTAAAATAAAAAGGTAAAAATCCTTCTTAAGCCCCCAAACTTACCCCAAAATAGCATTTAAGCTTTTAAACTAAAAATAAAACAGATAAGCCCTCTAACTTCGCTAACAATGCAAATAAGCCCTTTTCATTCATGGTTATTCATGCTTTCAAGATGATATTAAACATAAAATACCATTTGATCCATTTGTGAGAAGGGTTTATTTGCATTAATAATGGAGTTAGAGGGTTTATTTGCTTCACTTTTAGTTTAGGAGCTTAAATATTATTTTGGGATAAGTTTGGGGGTTTAAGAAGGATTTTTACCAAATAAAAGCTTTTTTTTTTTTTTGGTTGTCGTTCGAAAATTGGGAGCTTTTATTTTTATTTTGTAATCATGATTTTGACATAAAGTGCAATACCGACCGACGACAAAGAACAAAATAGAGCACCGCTAACGTTAGGACGGAGTGCGTATAGTCTAAACCTGCGCACACTTTTGCAGCCTAACGGTGAGTAGAAGAGGAAAGGAAAAAGAAAAAGAAGAGAAAAAACCTCTAGAGAGGGAAAACAAAGAAAGAAAGAAAGAACGAGCTGAGTTGGGTTTGGTTCGGCGAGTCACGACTCGGGTGGGTGTGAACCCCTGCCCCAATCAATCAACAAAGGAAGACAAGTAAGGTGCAAGCCAAAAGTCCTAAAACCAACATCCCCCCTCCCCAAACAAAACTTACCTCCGGGGGTTGTGTGGCAATAGCAAAAAAATGGTGAACAAGAAGATATTAAGTCCTCCTCTCCTTTACCCATCTCATTCTTCTCTTCGTTGTTACCTTAAAAACTGTCTTTTTAACCCCTTTTGTCTTCCATCACAGATTCTACAACCAAACCCGATTTTCAGATGCCCTTTTCTCTCTTTCTTCGTCTCTCATCATCTTCTATTGTGGGTACTTGATTCCTTCGTCTGGGAATATCTGGAGTTTTTGCGAGAAGGTAAGAATAATATGCACCTGGGGTTTGAGTATCTTGTGTTTTGTCCTATTTGGGTTTTGTTGGTTATTATGATCATGATTTGAGGTTTGTTTGTGGGAATTCACGGGTCGTCATCATTGGTGAATGTGTATGCGGTAATTTGAATGTCCCTCTGTTGGGTTTTCTTTGTGGACTTATTTGTGGTTTTGGGTGTTCTTTTCTGGGATTTTTTGGTTTGATTCATGTGTTGTCTGGATTGGGAGTGACTTCTAGGTTAATTCACTTTGTTGAGTAATAGTTTGGTCTGAATTGTGAGGTTTTCCAATTAGTCTTCTTGCTAATTCATATGACACACTGTTCCATCTGGGTAATTCTCTTGGGATTTTATGGAAAGCTATGGTTTTTACATTTGAATTTTGATTTGGCAGGGGATAGTTTATTCCCCATTGTAGTAGTAACCTGTTTCTGTTTGCATTCTAGGTTCAATTTTCTGATATTATCATGCACATTGTTGATATTGTCATGGACATTGTTGAACTTTTGTCTGTTAAATTATTATGCTGTTGGTAGTAGTAGGCGTTAGTGTGTCTATTATCTCGTTGTCTTACTTGATATTTATTCCTCTGAATTTATTAACTTCTTTTTTAGTTTAGTTTAATATAGATATTTTGTCCCAAATGTTTCATCTTCTACCTCTAAGTTTCCAACTCATCTGTTTTATTAAATATAATATAATGGGGTTTGTTGTATTATCATATAAGATTTGTACAATGTAAACCCATTGTTCTTATCTCTTCCTCCTTTTGATATCAGCTGGTGGCTTGAAGGATGCTTCTAATGGTTTCTGGTTGCTACATCACCTGAGAAGTGGCACCAGTAGAATTAGATGGAAGAATTTGCTGGCATCAACACTGCTGTGAGGAAGAGGAGGAGTCAAACTTCTCGTCGCCCTTGGCATGAATCACAACCATTTGCTGAAAGTGGTGATCATTCACCCTTGTCATCAACACCACCTTTTTATGCTGCAGACAAGGTTTCTAGTGATGAGAATGCTGATTACGATACTAATCATAAGAGGAAAGTGCTCAGTCTTAATCAATGTGTTTCCTTAGTTTCTTCTGTTGTGGGCATCGAAGGTGAAAAATCACATAAAAAGAGTAAGAATGAAGATGGAGAATTCAATGCATTCTACAATAATGAGCCAGGACAAAGTGTGTCCAATAACAAGCGTTCTAGTGAGGGTGTGCTTGCCCCGGCCAATTGGAAAACCATGAGTGAGTTAAATGAAGTTTTGGATTTAGAATCAAGAAATGCAGGTATTTATGGTGGAAGGAATGGTGCAAGTCTTACTCCAAAACAGGGAGGGATTTCAGATGGCTCAGTAAATAAGAGCAAGATTAAGAAATTCAAGGTCAAGGTTGGTGGTATTGTGCATACAATTGCCAATTCAGCACCTAATGGTGTGCCAGGTTGTGGGTCTTCTACCAAGAAGAATGGCCTTCAGGTATTTATTCATTGTTTCTTGTTTTGCTTTAGCTATGCATTCTTATAGTAATACATGCTTTTCTTTTTATCATGTAATGTGACTCCTTGCTTGAGGCAGTGCACTGTTGTGTGTTCCTAGTTGTTGTATCCCTAATTAGGTCATTTAGGCTTATATGAATTGTGTTTAGAGAATTAAGAAGGATCCGGTTTAGAGATATTTATACCTATAAAGTTGCATTCCTTATAAATCAGCCTTGTATTGATTACCAGTCTGCCTTGTGGTGGCCTCCAGAAGGAGCATTGGTAGTTGTTGGACACATTACCTGGTTGTAAACACGTGTATATAAATAATTGGGTCCTAAATTGTAAAATTTTTTATATATGGAAGGGCATCTTTAATGGTTATTCTTTTTATCTGGCCTTAACAAATAAACATGTAACGTGTCTTCGCTGCAGAGAAATAAAGAGGACTGGCTTTCCCCTCAAGATAAGAGGACTGGTTTGCAAGGAATACCCTGGAAAGATTTCTCCAGAGGTGGTTTTGGTTTTGGGAAGGAGGATTCTTTTATGGGAAAGAGGGTTGGGCAGAATGTCCCTGGGAAGCAAGGGGACCTGGCAGGTTCAGTTCGTAAGAGCACACGGGTTCCAAAAAGGCGTGTGCTGGATGAGGAATTTGGTGAAGACTACAATGATGAGGAAATTCGCTACTTGGAGAAACTTAAGACATCAAAGATCAATCTGGCATACAAAGAAGATGGTGGAGAATCAGGTAAGAAACAGCAGAAATTCTCTAGGGTTTCTGATGTGGAACATATTGGTACTTCAAGGTCTGGCAGAGATGCGAAAAAGAAGCCCAAATCAGATAAGGGATCTGAGGACACTGATTATGAGGACAATGAAACAGGTTTTGATGGCGAGATTGAAGGTAAGAGAAAATTAAAGCAAAAGGAATCTGTTGATACATTGACGGAGAATAAGAGGGAGATGATGCTCACAACTCGTCAACGGGCTCTTCAGTCAAGCAAAGATGCCTCTGGTGCTCCTAGTGCAAGCGTAATTGAGTTTCCGAATGGATTGCCACCTGCCCCACCAAGAAGTGAGCATCTATCTCTGTTGTAGAAATCTATGGCTATTATTATTTTTTTTTTTTGGTCAATTTAACTGTAAAATTTGTTGATTGTAGAACAAAAGGAGAAACTCTCAGAAGTGGAACAGCAGGTAAAGAAGGCAGAGGCTGCTCAGAGACGAAGGATGCAAGTTGAAAAGGCTAATAGGGAATCTGAGGTTTGTTCATCTTGGTGCTTTGCATTTCTACTTGCTTGTGTATGTTTTGGATATGCAAGGAAGATATCAAGTATGTTTGGTTCTGAGTTTTTGTAGGAAGAGGCAATTAGAAAAATACTTGGCCAAGACTCCAATCGGAAAAAGCGGGAAGAAAAGATGAAAAAGCGCCAAGAAGAATTGGCACAGGTTACTGTTGGATTGAGAAATGTTGGATGTATTGGTCAGTGTGTCATTTTAAGCTATCTTGTTTCATTTGCTTGTGTTATTTGATACAGGAAAAGGCTGCCAATGCCCAGATGCTTGGAGCTAACACTGTTAGGTGGGTCATGGGTCCTACAGGGACTGTCATTACATTTCCCCAAGAAATGGGTCTCCCTAGTATTTTTTATTCCAAACCCATCAGGTAATTCTTCTGGTGCAGATTTTAAGTTCATCCAAATGCTAATGTGCTTGAGATTAATGTTTGTTTTTAAATATCTGAAAGTTTTTGGTTTGCATTTTAGTTATCCACCTCCGCGTGAAAAATGTGCTGGTCCATCATGCACTAACCCATACAAGTATCGGGATTCAAAGACCAAGCTACCTCTTTGCAGTCTACAGTGCTACAAGGCAATACAGAAACAGCAGCAGACTGAA
The DNA here is from genome assembly GCA_020521535.1 of Rubroshorea leprosula. Lineage (NCBI taxonomy): Eukaryota > Viridiplantae > Streptophyta > Magnoliopsida > Malvales > Dipterocarpaceae > Rubroshorea > Rubroshorea leprosula. Next base: position 7,893,526 of record BPVZ01000001.1, on the reverse strand, counting down.
ACAACTAGCTGATGCTGTCAAAAGTCCTACCCTGGTGTCTATCAATGCAGTAAATTCTGCTCTATATTTCTCCTTCTTTAAGACATTGGAGATTGTTTTGAGGGATTATGTTTCTGCTCAATTTAGAAGGATTTACTGAATTGTGGATTGATAATCGCTATAATACAGAGCTCTGTCAATGAGATACAGATTTTTTTTTCTGCCTTAAGTTTACTTCAATCTTGTTAAAGTTCTTTAAGCTGCATATACATCAGATCAACTTTTACATGTAAAGGTATAGTTTATCCATGGTTGATGTTTTTCACCAGCCTAACTTCAGAAGAGATATTGCATAGCATCTTTTATGCCAAATTGCCAACAAGTTATCCTTTCATTGCAGTTCTTCATGGTTTTCTGGAACTGCCTTCTGAAAATACTAGGTGAGTATAACTGCTCATGGTTGATGCTTTTTATTTTTTGGGTCCTTGTATGTATCTTTTTTTTTTTTTTTTTTTACAGGGGAAATGGTTAGAAGTTAGAAGTTAGAAGTTAGGTTAGTACCTTGCTCTTGGTAAGGTTCGACCACTGGTCAAGGGTACAATCCACCGGCAGCCCTGTTGGGCTGCAGTGGCCACCAATGGGCCACAGCAGGGGAATGCGACTTGCATGCATCTTGCAGGCTGAGACTACTTGTTAATGAAACAGAAAGAATTGTACTAATCTTCACTGATGCAGTGGCTTCTGCAGATTTTCTTTTTGGATATATCTTCTATGTAGCCTGACAGGGGAGAGTGGAGGGCATATTTTGCCCATTGTCATGATATACAATTCAGTTATTGATACAAAAGATCATTCTTTTCCCCCTCCAATTCAGTGAATCTTGTTACTATTCTTATGATTGGAAGAAAAAGGGGTGGTTCTGATATGATATCATATTGCTTTTGTCATGATATGCCATTTCTACGACGTAGCTTGCATTTTATAAGTGTATTTTTTTATTCTGAAGTCACTTTTGCTTTTGCTGCAATTGAGATCTTCTGGAAGATGTTTGTGGAACTTGCAGCACCATCAACCCCTCTAGTTGAGTTTCTTTTGCTTGAATTCAGTCTTCTAATTTCCTGTTAAATCTTAGGAGGTAAGAAACCTGTTTGGTAGATAGAAAAGTTATTTGCAGTTTGAATGGAATTAAATTGCAAAACAAGAATCCTAGAATCAGGCGCAGGGTTTTTTATTTTTTATTTTTTTAAGAACATTTTTTCATTTAAGAATAATTATTTTGTAGTTTAAATTATAAAATAGAAAATTTATTGTAAAAATATCAGTTTATAAATAAATTTTAATTTATTAAATAATAAATATTTTTTTACTTATTTTTAATAAATTTAATTTAATTTTTTTATTTTTAAAACATAAAATTTTAATAAAAATTTAATAATTTATATAAATAATAATATTTTTTTTATCAAATAAAATACTTAATAATATATATAGAGATAAAAAAAATTTATATTTATATAAATTATTAAATTTTTTTAAAGAATATATATCTTAAAAATTAAAAAATTAAATTAAATTTCTTAAAAATAAGTTAAAAAATATTGATTTTTTTATCAATCAAATTTTAACAAACTTAGAAAAAAAAAAAAAAGAAGGGAAAAGATACTCCTAACCGTCCGTAGCACACATTTTATTTTATTTTTTTTCGAACGACTAATGACAGCCGGAGCTGATGAGGATAAATGGATAATTATACAAACAAAAAGGGAGTTACTGAATTAATGACTTATTGATTTAGATAAAAAAAAATCGATTATCTCTAAATAAAGTCTTAATTTTGAGTTTGTGAATAAAAAATTAAATGTTAAGAGAATTTTTTTAGTAGATATGATACGATTTAATTTTAAATTAATTAAATTTTTATGTAATTATTAAATATTAAGAAATTAATAAAAAAAAATCGAGTTACCGAACCCGCAAAAAAAAAAAAACAAAGAAGGGGTCAAATGTAAACGAGAAGATTCCTTGCGAGTGAGAGAGAGACATAAATAATAAATTATTATTAATTCTTAGAGACTCGATTGAGTGTCGCTGTTAACTGCTTTCTTGCTCAACCGGAGCATAACCACGCCGCCTGCGCCCAATCTTAAGGATAAGATTAAGCCCGCCGTTCCAATTTCCTCCGGTTTGCGCCACTTGCGGCATTCACATACCAAGAACAATGGCGCTCACTTTCACGTCAACGTCGGCACCGGCTTCCTCTCTCAGGATGAATTCTCTTGCATTATTCTCTTCCAACTCCGGCTCGAATCTCGACGCTAATAAGCTCTCGCTGCCTTTCCACCCTCTTCGTTCCAGGTACCGATTCCTTTGTTTATCTAGTCGGTTGCCGAGAAAGTATGGGAAAGCAATTTTGAAGTCTTAGGGTTTAACTGAAGCTTTGCAGGTTTTCCAATTGAGTTTAGGTTTAGCGAAATCGTAACACTCTGAGTCAGTGTTTCTACTTGTTGAATGAGATTTTTTTGGTTTTAGCTTTTTCTTGTGTGAGGATTTGAATCTCTTTGCACATTTCTGCACGTAAACAACATTCTGCTTGATATTTTGTATCGTAACTTTGTTTCTCTTTACATGTTGGCTAAGCTGAGAATTAACTGTAAATGTTATTGTTAATTTGTAGGAAATTAAAGAAGCTAGTTAGTGACCAAAAGAATGTGAGGAAAGCTTTAGCAAAGGCTATGTCCTCTGATGAGTTTTGGACTCCAAAATCGAGTTCTCGACGTGGAATTTGGTCCATAAGGTAGAATTTTCATGAGAAATTTCGGGTTTATACGTGTACTTGTTGATTGTTTTTCTGAGTGGAGATTAAACAAGTTCTTGGATTCCGTAGAGATGATTTGCAGGTCCCTTCATCTCCATACTACCCTGTATATGCACAAGGACAAGGACCATCACCAATGTTGCAGGAGCGCTTCCAGAGTGTTATTAGTCAACTTTTTCAACATGTAGGAAATTGCTCTGGCTTTCACTGTTATTCAAGTACTGTATTGTCTGTTTATTAACTTTTGATTTTGGTTTTCATTTGGACTTTCAGAGAATAATACGTTGTGGTGGAGCTGTTGAGGATGATATGGCAAACACTATAGTAGCTCAACTTTTCTATCTTGATGCCGTTGATCCTCGCAAGGTTAGTCTGGTGTTTGTTTCTGATGGTTAATATGTGGTCTGTCATACTCAAATCCATTAAAATATGCACTTGTCTCATGGAACTATAACATATAATGTTCAAAAGTTCTATTCGGTTTTACCGATAATACTCATGTTCTTTAACAACTACGGACAGTTTATCATCTCTGCTTCTCTCAACAGCCGCAACAAGCAATCCGGCAGACATACAAAACTAATTTTCACAACCATCTTTTGGTTAAACATCATTATGCAGATTATTTACCATTATGTCTTTCAATTTGTAAACAGGACATTGTCATGTATATCAATTCTCCTGGAGGGTCAGTCACAGCAGGTACTGTCTATTTTTTTGAATTGTGTTTCTCTTTGAACACTGTTTATTTATCAAGAGACTTGAATGGTTTGTATGCTCTTTCCAATTTTATAGGAATGGCCATATTTGACACAATGAGGCATATTCGACCTGATGTCTCAACTGTGTGTGTTGGACTAGCAGCAAGGTAAAAGAGTCATTTTTTTTTATTATGTCATGCATCTTTGTCACTGAATAAGAAATTGAAAAAGTTGCTAATGCTAAAATATGTCTCTCCAAGTATTCTGTCTTTCTAGTCCATTGATGTCTCGCCCAGAGTCCCAGTGATATATAATTGCTACTTTGCCATCAGTACCATTGCCATGCTAGGATTGGCATTACACATTAACTACAAGTCTACTACTGGTTAACTGGTGCACTAACAAAGTATTATTCTTTGAATTAATCTTTCTTATTTGTGATGGAATCATTATGCTAGAATTTTTTGTTATTCTTTGGGTGATTCAAGATGGTTAGTTTCAGGCAGTTTCAAAGATTTTTGTGAACTTCTTAGCATCATATTGCATGCAATTTTGATTAGAATGTGTTCACTCAAAAAATAGTATGATATCTTAGATGGTTGGGAACTTAGTTCTGGGTATAAGACATGGTTTTACCAATTTCAACTTATATGGAGTCTAATAATTGATTTTGAAAGTTGCTCTTTTTAATTGTGATTGCATGTCTAAATTAGCATATGTGTGGTTTTTCCTAAGACTAAGCTTTGCAATTTGCTTACAAGACCAATGGTTTGTGACTAATAGCTGAAGAGGGTTCTTTTTTTTTTTTCCCTAACAGTATGGGGGCATTTCTTTTAAGTGCTGGAACCAAAGGTAATAAGTTCTCATGCTTTCAACTATTAAAAGCTCTGTTGTGTTGTTAGTTTATCTGCAATTGTTACCATCTCTTCTTCCACCTTGTCTGTAGGAAAGAGATATAGTTTGCCAAATTCAAGGATAATGATCCATCAGCCTCTTGGTGGTGGTCAAGGTACTCTAACTGATGTTGAAATCCAGGTATGAGTTTCTTTATTTCCTCACATCTTTCTTTTTTCTTTTTATTTGTACACTTTTTCTTTTTTTGTCCATTTGGCTATCTCCTTGTTCTTTTCAAATTGTTTGTTTGAATATCTTTTTCTTTGATGCATGTTAAATGTAATTTGTTGTCATTAATTTTCATTTGTATTACCAGTGTAGATGAGTTTATACAGTTTTTGTTTACCTCATGTCTGTTGTTACTCTGACCATTATGCATTCTTCTCAGGCAAATGAAATGCTATATCATAAAGCGAACTTAAATGGTTATCTTGCCTACCACACTGGTCAGAGTTTAGAGAAGATTAACCAGGATACAGACCGTGATTTCTTCCTGAGCCCCAAAGAAGCCAAGGACTATGGTCTTATTGATGGTGTCATCATGAATCCTATGAAGGCTCTCCAACCACTACCTGCTGCTAGTGCAGACAGTAGCAACCTGCCAAGTGCATAACCTTCTGTCAGTAAATCCTCTAGAAGCTGCCCCGACACTAGCTGCTGCTAATGCATATTGTAATGTCAATCTGGCGAGTAAACCGTCCGCAGGTAATTGTTGCCATTAATGACATTTTCCATTTCTACAGATGGTTGACAATCACTTCTTGCTATCAGTTTTTACAATGCCTTTTTTTTTTTTTTTGGGTATACAGTTTTTACAATGCTGAATAATCTGTTATCTCTGGTTTGGAAGTATGAATTTTACCATTTCTACTACATTGAGTTCATTTTTGCCAAAATTGAATATTGAAGAAAATAGGCAAATTTTGGGAAGTAGAGTTATTTAAATATGGTCTCTGGTATATTGATGTAACAAAACACACATCCCTTGTTCGATATGATGGGAGCATGGGTCATCATTACAGTAAAGAAAATTATTCAAGTTCATTTTCTTACAATTTTGAGCTACGAATCAACTAATGTGGAAGCCTAGAGCATCTTTTTTGACAAATTTGGGCTCTCTTGGAGTTTTATATATATCTTAGCATTTTTACCCTGCCAGATAAGGTGTTCGTAAAGTATTGAGTTTATTAAATATATATATATATATATATATATATGAAGTATTATATTTTTATATTATAACAATGTATACAAAGTACACAAAGTTTCATTTGTTTCTATCAAAATTTCCTATATTCTATACAAAATAAATATTTACTGACTTTTGCTAATGTGAAAGCAACTTTTCAATATTTATAACTATGTAAATTCACTTCATCAATCTTTTTGTTTTTTTTTTTCTTTCAACTCTTTGTAATGCTTAAATTTTAACATGCATGGTGCAAGTTTATCTATAATTTATGTTCTTAATATTTTAAAATATAGGAGATGGTTAAGAGCTTTTAGAATTTGAAGTTAAATTAAAGTGGATAATTTTCAAATTAAAATAAAAAATACCAATCTATTAGGTATCATGTATTTCAAATTTCAATTATCACAACTCATCTAAAAATTTAAGTTTAATTGCTTAAATTGTTAACTACTCACAACTATAATTTAAAGACTTAAAAATTAGAATCTTATAAATTTATGAATTTAATAATTAATTTAATCTCATCAATTTTTTACTTATTCTATCTTTTGTGGTGTGTACTACTTAAAAAAGAAAAACCTACAAAATTCTATAATTTACTAAAGGACTATTTTTTCAATCCATTAAAATGCTTTTGAACCTTAAATAATTTACATAATTATCACCATCCTTTAACTTTTTAAAGAGAAAAAAATTAAAGAAAAGAGACAAAGAAAGAATAAATGCTGACTTTACTCTCTTTATACTATTTTGTATATATAATGAAGTGGGTATTCGAATCATTCACCTAACTAATCTCATGCTCATAGGCACATGTAAAGCTCTTTTGGATTACAAGTCTTTGTCTTGTCCTCTTACCCTATAAGAGAAATACATGTACATGTTTGGCAAAATGAATCTCAAAATCCAAAAATCTATCAGAAAAATCGAAGTATCGCTGTCATTTTTTCTGATATGGTATCTTACGCAGATTCCCTATCCGGCCGAAAATCACTTGTGTATCCTCCACCAAAATACATTAAAAAAACCAAAAGCTAACCTAAAAGCCTCAGCTGTTGCTCCTAATTGATGAAAGTTTGATATTTTAGCTTAGAAAAGATTTCTCTCTCTCTCTCTCTCTCTCTCTCTCTTTTTTCTTTGGTAAATTTTATTGATATGATGCTATGTGACATACTCTTCTCGGTATAAATTAATGAGTCTTTGACTTTATATGTATTTTTAAAAGATGTGTAACTATACTACATAAATGATAATTTAAAATTGTTTTT
>BPVZ01000001.1:7876079-7886577 GCA_020521535.1 Rubroshorea leprosula | reverse complement strand
CGAAAAACTTGCTCCTCATGAGGCTGGTGAAGCCCAAAGAAGTGGGCAGTTCTTCAAGCTCATCAAAGAAGTCATTTTCTTCTAATTTGGGTGTTGATGATGATGATGATGAAAATGTGGTCATGAGATGGGGCCAAGCAGACAGGGGCTCTTCATCCAAGAGAAACCCAAGTTCTTCATGGGGTTTCTCTAAATTCTCTGTGAAAGGGTCTTCCTGGTTAATTATGATGTCTTGGGAAGAGCCTAGTGAGGATTTTAAGTAGTGAAATTGATCTTCAAAAATGGATTGCTTTTGTGTTTCTTCTGGTTCTTGTTCTGGTTTGGGTGTCTTGGCATGATAATCTTGAGTGGATTGAGGCTTTTTGGGCAGTTTGGTGGTGTGGTGGACATCAGGATCTGGATGGTTATGGCTTGAGGTGTAAGTGATGATGAGCACTGAAGCATCTGTCCTGCATCTTTCTACTTGCTTTTTGGCTGAACAGCCCTTTGACGTGCTGCACCTATAATACCCCCTGCAAAATTGCATCATCAAAACTTGTGAGAAAATGGCTGAGTTGAGAGAAACAGACATTCCATTGAAAGAAATCCCCAATTCTGCCTTCAAATATTTCATGCAATTAACGGAAACATGACTCAGGAAGGAAATCTTGGGGATTTAGAACTTTTTGGGAAAATTAATGAAGAGCCCATGAAAATTTGAAGGTTAAACGCGTGAAATACACCTTGGATAAGGAGATCCTTTGATGGGTTTTTGCCCATATTTTCTCCAAGACCATGAATCAGAAGGCAGCCCTTCATTCTTTAGCTTCCCTTCATTTTCTCCATTAATCTTCACTGTAACAACAGTCTTCTCAACCACCTTCCTGGAAAAATAATGAAAATCATTAAATATGTGGGGGCAAAACCAATGCTGCAAGATTCCCCGTCTTTTTTTCTTTTCAGAAAACAAATGGAAAAGAAAAAGGAAAAAAAGTACCCACCTTCTTTTGGATGCCTGAGATTCTTGTTTGAGCAGCTCAGAATCCTTTGAGTCCGAATTTGGGGAGACAGAACCATCCATGAGGACTTCCTTGGTTTTGTACTGAGGCAAAAACCTCAAAAAAGAAGTGACAAAGGCAAAGATATTCTTTTACCTGAGAAAGAGAAGAAAACTTGCAGATAGAAACTGATAGAGAAAATGCTCAACAGGATGAAGATCAAGAGCTCCAATTGATTGAGAGAGAGGGGAGTGTAAGGGAATAGTAGATGACAACACCCTCTCTCCTCAAGTTGCTTTCTGCTCTTTCTTTTCACTCAATAAATATTCAAGTCATGAGCAAATATGCATCCCTCAGCCACTACCACCACCTTGCAATAAAATAAAACCACTAGCACAGTTTTTTTTTTCTTTTTTTTATGATCACTTAATCTCCGAAAGCTCAGTGACCCATCGATTAATTTAAATTTAAGTCGTGTAAGATTCAATAGATAACAAAATTCTTCCTTATAAATTTTAATAAAATTATATTTTTAATACTTAAAATCAAAATTTTTAATTAAACTAAAAGGGTTTTTTACCAATCCATTCACTTACTCGTTAAGTAAACCACTAGTACAGTAGCAACTCATATAAATGTGGAGGATATTTCATTATGGCCGTAACATAATGCCCCACTCGCCAATTTTTTTAAAACTTTACTATAGTATATATATTGTTTCTTTTCTTATTTCAAATAATAAATTATACAATGAATAATATTTATAATATTTATAATTTTTTTAATTTATTTTAAAATTTAAACTCGAGTTTTTTAGTTTAGAGTTTTAGATTTTTAATAATTTAAAATTTTTTTTGTAGGAGTACTATTGTAACTTATATTGTTTTAATTTCTAGTTTACCCGTGTATAAGAGGAAAAAATAAAAACAGTAATTTATACTTACGATTTTTGTAACTGATCCATGATTGGATGGAGCTAGTTAAATGATAGAGATTTCATTATTTGAAGAAAATATTGTATAATGCGTAGTCTATTATTTTTCAGTCCTAATTTCAATAACAGCTTGCAACACACCCACCCCTATATAAAATGCCAAATCCGGAAATTTTATCAATCAGATTGTGAATACAGACGCATGCACTTGTGAACGTCCTAACAGAAGAGATGCAATGGATAATTGGGATTTTTTAACAGGAAATGGTGAGGTGATTATGTCATGGCATAGGTTTTTTTAATGTTAGATCACAGCATAAGTTATTTGTCAATACTCATAAATGTTCTTTTATTTACAGAGGAAATTATTTTTAAAAAGTACCCAAGAGAAGGCGGCTGTTAGCAACATAATAAACAAATACTAATACAATACAATATCTGAGAGCCAAATCATGTGTGGTACTTGATCAATGTACTGTTTACTAATCGGATTCAAAATCAACTTACATTATTGTAACTCTGTAAGAATTAAAAAAATTTTAAATCAATCTGTAATTTTTGGTGTGGGTAATATTTTATAGTTAAAATGTTTCAAAATCAGTTTATGTACATTTTATTTATTTATATTTTAAATGATTTAAATTTTAAATTTTAAATTTTAAGGTGAGTAAAGAGGAGTAAAAAAAGAGAATGTTATTTTTTATTATGTAATTTATCATTTTATATTTTAAAAAAATTTATAAATACCTTAAATGTAATCTCATTTTTATTAAGTAATTTTAAGGTATATACCCTACATCAACCTAAAAATTCAAAAATATTAAATTTAAACATCTTAGTTCTTAATTAATTATAAGAATTCAAACCTTTCACTTTGTTGGCAAAAGAAATATATATATATATATATATATATATATATAAAAGAAAAACCATGAATATCAATTTCCACTAAGCTTTTTTTTTATTATTTTTTAATTTTTCTAAATGAAAGTAGGGAATTGCATTCCAATAAAAAATTTGTTTATAACTATCCAAAGATTCCAACTATCAAAAAATTTCTGGCAGGCTACAAATGGAGCATAAATAACCGTATCCATTCCCACCTTCACCTATAAAACGGGTTAAGCTGAGAAATACAAATGAAAACCCAAACAATCTGAGTGCAAAACTCTAAGGCCTTTTTGTTTTATTCTAGAAAAAGAACTCCTACTAGCCTCTTGGTAGCTTTGGGAATTCCTGAAACCCTACGACCATCGGCCTGTACTAAAAACAAAATACTTTGGTTTGAAATCAGGCTAAACTTATTGATGCTGAAGCAAGTGCGTGATTTTTTTAATCATTGAAGAACCAACGAACTTTTAAAGGCTTCATTCGATAATATTTTTTAATATTTTATTTTTAGCTCCAGTAGCAGTTTGCAACATCACAGTAAACCAACACACTCAACCGAGCATTTTCCTTCATGCACTCCCCTGTTGCTGTTTATGGAACAGCTTTAGCAATCTTTTGTGCCTTCTCACTGACCGAGCACACTCAACTGGGCTGACCTTCCACTCATAAAAAGAAAACACATAACCATTCACCTTATTCTCAATCCAAAAAAATGTTTTAGCTTGTACCGTATCTAACAATCTGTCCCTAACATTGACATCATTATGAAACACCTTAACATTTTTCTAATATCATAAATACCATGAAACAACAAGAAAAATACAAACATCCATCTCCTTCCCTACTGTCCTACCGAAACTATGTACAAAAATTTCTGCCACACCCACAATTGTATTAGACATAACAATCTCCATACCCCACCAATATGCAACACCTCTACCCAAAGTCTCAATGCTTCTTTACGCATACAAAATAAATGTTTAGCCTCCTCCACCATACCATTACAAAAACCACACAATAATTCCTTGTCCTATAGAGACATCCCTTGTTTGCAAATATTTCACTTAGTTGAAAGCCTATCAAGACACAATTTCCAGCCAAAAAAACCCACTTTAGAAGGCACTAACTTGCACCAAATTAGCTTACAAAGCTTATCCTCTAAACACACCTTGTAAGAGCTAAAAATTCATAAGCTTTCTTCACCACATACGTACCATCTAAATCATGCACCCATCTCCAACAATCCTCAACACTCGTCTTTACCCAAAAACTACCTAGCACCTCACACAATACCTCTTCCTTATCTATTTCTTGTCCTATTCTCCCCCTTCTCCACTCCACATTCCAACACCATCTATCCCCCTCCCATACCCCCATTTCACAAAAGTTACCCTCTTTATTGATGGACAACTCAAATAATCTTGGACATAAGTCCTTCAAAGCTTTATCCCTAACCCACAGCTCTTGCCAAAATCCCACATGGTTTACCTCACCCACCTCCCACTTAAACCCCTCCACTAACATATTCCTAAGCCTTATACCCCCCCCCCCCTATGCTAATAATATCCTTCCAAATCTTAGACACCCTTAAACTCTCAACAGCCATAATTCCACCTCCCGCTTACCTCCATAATATTTTTCCCTCACTACCTACTTCCATAAGCTCTCTACCTTATTTCCAAATCTATACCACCACTTCCCTAGTAATGCCCAATTTTTCCTATGTAAATCTAGCACCCCTAAGCCCTCATTTGCCTTACTACAACAAACATAATCTCATTTAACCCATGACACCTTCTTTTTTAACTCAGCCTTGCCCCACAAAAATGTTCTTTGAATGCTACTCAACTTAGCAACCACAAAATTTGACATTAAAAACATGGACCTATAAAAAATAGGTAAAGTAGAAAGTATCAAATTGAGTAAAGTAAGGCGACCACCAAATGATAACAAAGCAGACTTCCAAATAGCAAGCTTGGCACGAAATTTATTCACCATCGGCCCCCATAGTTTCTTACTCGGTTTTCCATCTACGAGCATTTCCAAATAAATAAAAGGTGATTCACCAACACCACATCACAAATACCTATTGATCCTTTCAACCATCTCACCGACACATTGTACCCACAAATGCTACTCTTACTAAAATTAAACCTCAAACAAGACATCAACTCAAACCAACATAAAATAGTTTTAACCATAAATATATTCCCAGTATTAGTTGTGCCCATAATAACTGTATCATCAGCAAATTGAAGTAAACATAAAACTATCTTCCTTTTGCCAATCACTATACTGTGAAGCATTTCCTCCAACATTGTTTTTTGAACAAATCCATGTAGTCCCTCCCCAATCATCAAAAAACAAAAGGTGATAAAAGATCACCTTGTCATAGTCTTTTTCCTACCTTGAACTCCTCTGTCAGGCTTCCATTTACTAGAATTGAAATCCTAGTAGTTGAGAGGCATTCCATGACCAAACCTCTCCACTTGATTCCAAAACCAAATCTATCTATCATCCAATCCAAGAATGACCAGTAGCACAATCATACGCCTTCTCAAAATCTACCTTAAAAACACAAGTTCATTGTTTTATCCTTTTAACCTCCTCCACAACCTCATTTAGCACCAAAACACAATCAACCAATTGGCGACCTCCTAAGAAAGCAGACTGAGTTTCATTGATTATCTCTGACATCATAGTCTTAAACCTGTCAGCAAGCACCTTTGCCAACAACTTATACACACATCCAATGAAGCTAATGGGCCTATAATCCTTTAATTCCCTTGAATTAAACTTCTTAAGAATTAAAGGTAAAAAAAAAAAAAATGAATTCAACCCTTTAACTAATCTACCATTCTGATGAAACTCTAAAAAAAAACTCATAAAGTCCTCCTTTATGTTATTCTAAGAAAATTTAAGCAGATTGAAATTGTACTTGTCTGACACCGGTGCTTTAGACCGTTCATAGCTCCACAACCCTTCCTCAATCTCTTCAACTAAAAATGGTCACTCAAGCCATTGTTTCTTCTCCTCAAAAATTTTCTTGAAACTAATCCCAGAAAGCTTAGGTCTATTTCATGAGTCTCCTTGAAATTACTAGCTAATATAATTGACCACCTCTTTCTTAACCACTTCTAGATCTTCCACCCATCTACCATCACACAATAATCTTGAAATACTATTTTGAGCCTTTCTACTATTTGCAACTTTATGAAAGAATCGTGTATTGGCATCACCCATATGCACCCAATTACTTCTTGACTTCTGTTTCCATGTAACTTACTTTCTCCTCATAATATCCCACATCTCCTGGAAACCTTCTTGCCTTTGAACTAGCTCAAATTCTTCCAAATCAAATTCCTCATTCTTCATATCAATATGCTCAACCCTTTTTTTTGCAACCTTTTCATATTGAGCTTCCATATCTCCAAACACTTTCTTATTCCACCCCTTTAAAAACTCTTTTAACACCTTTAAATTTTGTTTACCATCTCAATCCACTTATCCTCAATTACTTTCTCGAAATCCAGATGTTGCTACCATGCATCCAAAACCCGAAATGGCCTTGGTCCCTAATCAACTGTTCTTGTTTTCAAGATGATTGCACGGTGATCAGAAATAGTATGTTTCAATACCATGTAAAACATTGATTTGAAAGTTTAATATCAACTAATCCTGTAGACAAGATAAAAGTATGGAAATCCTTCATATCTGGGCTTTCTCCTATTTGTCCCCATTTTTCTTCAAGACTTCTCATAGAAATAAAATCATCTGCAATCAACTATCACCCTCTCTCTTTTATAATCATATTCCTTAACTCATCCCACAGCTTTACCTTTTTCTGTTTATCATTTGGGCCATACACATTCACAACATTACATTTTACCTTATGCAATCCCCACTCCCCTAATATTCTTAGAAAACCATCCTCTATGAAATGACATGTTTTAACAAAATTCATCTTATTCCAAACGCACAGCAACCCACTTGAAGCTCCTGTCGATCTTTTCATCACCTAGCCAAACTCATCCAAATTCCACAACAATCTACATAGGCCATCATCCACCTCTTCTAACTTAGTCTCTTGTAAGAAGAAAAAATCTGGTCTTTCTACTCTAACTAGTTTTCCCATTTCCTTCCTTTTCAACATACTACCCAAACCCTTAACATTATAAGACACAATCTTCATTAACCAAACCCAACTCACAAACCCACTCTTCCTACCCTTAAACCTACTTCCCCCTCTACTCCCCTGCATCTTCTCATTCCTCTAACTCTAACAATTGAGACTACACTTGCTTTTTGTTTTCATGAATTTGAATACCCAACCTTTTCCCCACACTAATTATCCTTTTCACCTCATGCAAGTTCATCTCTCTTTGAATCACCTTGTTTCTATTTGCAATACACTCATCTGAAAGAGAAACACTGCCAACCAAATTTACCTTATCTTCCATGGCCTTTTGAGCTCCTACCATCCGCCTTCGTCATTGCCTTGTCTTGCCTTGTCCTCGTTGTTACCCCTTATGTCCTTTTGGCCCAAATCTTCGTCAAACTCTCCAGATAATAGTCCTCTATCTTTCTTCGCCTTTTGTCCACCAGATCCTTAATTTTTTATTCTCGATTTAAAGGCAACCCCCATCAATAACCTCATTAAGCCCCTTCCCGTTATTTCTCCCTACCATTCCTTAAGAATAGTTTACTCCTAGCCCATTGTCATCTCCTAGTCCAACTTGCCTAACCCTTAACAACCCATTATCCTTGGTTAGCCCATGAACTGCATCCCTTCTAAAACCTACCCCTTGAGAACTAACACTTTCTTCCTCGATATGTCCGATATTTGAATTCAAATTACTTTCCTTCATTTATTGCTGGTCATCAATGTTAACATCTTCTTTGCCACTAATCTCAACATTATGATAATCCTCAGCATTCTACGGTGAAGAATATTCTAAATCCATTTCTAACTCACTCTACTAGTTACCCTTCGACAACCAACAATTAGGATCAAAATGCCATTCTTCCTTGACCACCTCTATCTCATGCAACCACTTTTCCACCTTTAGTATAACTTTTTTTGATATCTTATGCTTTTTAGCACATAGCACTAATGCTCTCCCATTACATAAAATTGATTTTGTCTTGTGGCCTCATGAATTAACAGCACTTTTCCCACTGTTCCTCCATTCTTCTCAAAACACCTATTACACCAAGCTTTCAAAGGGTACTAGATATACGTAGCCATATCATTCTTCTTCATTCCTATGGTTCCTTTTCCCATGGTTGAATAGACTTAAACCACAAATCAAAAAGCCCCTCATTCAGCTTCATATACTCGACCAAATACCCTGATGCTTTTTCAATTAGCAACACCTTTCTTCCACCTAGTGGTGATAAAGTGATTAGCTTGCCATACACATCCATTCTCTCTTGAATACCAATTATTGATGCCAATGGCTTTATAATGGCCACCATACCCCTTTCAAGCCACTAGAGCTCTTCTTTCATTGGGAAAATTCAATGATTTCCTCACTAGTTCTACACCCATGTTTTCCTCTAAACATTTTTTTGCACTTATCATACCACAAGATCCAACTTCCTCCTCTTCTTGTTGCCTCACCTGTATTGGTGCCTTTTCCAAATTATCCACAAACATTTCCTTCCTTCTCGATGGCTTTTTACATACAAGAATACTTTCTCTCCCCATTCCTTTTCCAACCATCGCATGAGGATATGAATGCCCTGTTGTATCGATCTATCCACATTTTGCTTTGTTCTACTCTCATTTACTGCACCTTGTACCCTTCGATTCCCTAAAATATAGCTTGATCTATCATCCACTATCTTCACTCTTATCTTGTATGAACCAATCCAAATCTCATTAAGCCTCATTTTCATTTTGACTCTCATTCTACACCCCTAACAAATGCACAAAACCAAACCTTCTTCCCCACTCATCTCACTTAATTGGCACATAAACATCTACAACTTTTCCATACATCTGGAAACAGTGCCATAAGTCTTTAGCCTCCCATTTCTCTGGAAAATTATAAAAGAAGGTCTTTGTCTACCCTAGAATCTTGTTAGCAAATCCTACAATCCTACATAGGCCTTTGCCGTTGTCTTCCTCTGCCACCACGCCTCTCACTCTAACCCTAGTTCTCTCCATCTCTTAGTCCGACTTAGGAAAGATTTAACGGACCCTTGGAGCAAGTGATAGATTGAAATGATTAATTAGGAATAATATAAAAAAGAGGCTTAGAGAGATGAAAGAATAATAATAAATAAAGTTATTAAATGGTGGGTGGGAATTATTGTGTGTTCTAACAAATTTAATTCAATTATTAAGTATAACCCACAACATTAGTACTGTTAAGAACTACGTAAAAGCAACCATCCTTTTTGTTGTATCATGGTTGATATGGGTATATGAGAAATTCTATGGTTCATTCTTCAGCAACTTAATTCGGACGAGAATTGGTTATTTGAGATGATCTAGAGAAGCACCTTTGCTTGGATTTGTGGCAAATTGAAAGGTATTATGTTCCCTTTCTATCATTAGTGCTCTTTACGACAACTTTTGTGCCAAGAATATTTGAATCCTTCTTGTAGTGGTTGAATCTTGGTTTGTTTTCACCAAGCTTTTGTTTTGTAAATGTAGATTTTACAAACTGTGTGGATGTAAATGTTTGGGTGGAGCACCTCTTATACTTTTGATAATGATAATAAAAGTTTTTGTTCCATCTGAATAAAATATATTCTTGTGAAGAAAGAGACCGTAGAAAAATTAAAACGCATATGTTCTCTTTTCACAAATAAACGCAGATTTTTAGGCAAACAGCATTTTATCAATCCCCTGACTTTAAAATCATTTTCATCTAGTCCCACATTTTAGGGCAACATCAGTACCAACTATTTTCCTTTTATCTTTCGAATTAATGGGCAAGTTTATCACAAATGAGTAATACTACAAACTCTTTTTTCTTTTTTTCTATAAACAAAGGAAACTATAATTTTTATTAAAAGGTACCAGGGATACCTCCACCCTTTACATCCTCAAGTACATATAAATACTACACACTACAGCCTTTTTGCCATTTAGCTATGGACAAAAACCGTAGATATATGATAAAAATCCGTAAGTATATGCCTCTCAAGACTTATACCTACAATAAAAAAAGTGTAAGTATATGTCCTGTAACTATAGATGTTTAGCTACACTTTTGAACATATTCTTACGCTTTTACATTTTGTAAGTAAATGTTTAATGAGCCTATACCTACATCTAAAATACCATAAGTAAAGAGAAATACCTACGCTTATGAGTCATAGGTAAATATTAATAACAACAAAATAATAATTACGTTATTACCTTTAGCTTTACTATTTGTCGTTGCCAAAAGTATTATTTAACAATACCATAAATTGTTACCAAAAGTTATATTTTACAACAATCATAATTATTTCTGAAAATGATATTTAGAAACAACAAGTTGTTAAAAGTAATATAAGAAAACAACTTTCAATTATTATTTAAAGAAATATTTGTAACGAATAAAAGTTGTTATAAAATATGTATTTTGCAACAATATTAGTTGTTGCTAAAAGAGATATTTCCTAACTATTTTAATTGTTTCATAAAATAATATTTTGCTATGGAATTAATTGTTGTGGTAACCAATATTTCACAGTG
>BPVZ01000001.1:7808888-7834361 GCA_020521535.1 Rubroshorea leprosula | reverse complement strand
CTATTCATATTTTATGAATTAAAATTTTTATTTTAAAATTTTATATTTTTAAATATTTTTTTAACCATAGAAAACTTTTAAACAGTAAAAGTTTAAAAATTTTAAATCCAAATTTTTCATAAACTCATTTTTTATTTACTTTTCATTCACTTTTTCACATTTCTAAAAATTAAAACTCTATTTGTTTTCAATAAAAATTTAAATTTATTACTCATAACAATACTTAAAAAGCAAAAATTCTCATAAGTCACATTAAACATATCAAAGAATCTGGACACTGAGACGTCCCAATACCTCTGTTGACCATTCATGCTGACTTCATTGCATGTGTAATTAATAACAGTTACATTGATCCATCCACATTATCAAGCTAATGTAAATTCTACCTTTTGTAATCTGAAAATACTTTGGTTTTGGATTACCTTTTGTTTAGAAATCTGTATTCCTAATGAGTTGTGTGATTGGAAGGAAGTTGGCTCCAATCAACAAAATTACATACATTTTATATATTATTGACAGCAATGCTACAAACAGTGGCTGTAGTTTAGTGGTTAGAATTCTACGTTGTGGCCGTAGAGACCTGGGCTCGAATCCCAGCAGCCACACCCCTTTTTACCTTTTTTTCTCTTCTTCAGCCACGTGCCAATTTCTCTTTCATCAGAGACGTAGGTTACCGTGCCCACCATATCACAGTATACCTTCCCACACTGTATCAAATTTGCCACCCATTTCCCGCCAAAACCTCTTCTGCTCTGCTTCCGCTCCCTCGCCGCCGATTCTCGTCTCTCTTCTCTCATTTGAGTCATTTCTCCTCCTCCGTTCTCTTCTCATTGTCTTCACCGCTCTCCATCTCTCGTTCTCGGGAGCGGAACCATGAAGAATCGCGACTTCAACGCAGACAAAGGTACACGCTGTCTAGCCTTCTTTCTGCTTTGTCAGATCTCACTCTCGTTCTCTCCCGTCTGAAGCTTTTTTCCTTCCATCTCTTGACAGTTCTTGCGAAGGAGTTCCTGTCGAACTTCACAGACATCAATGGCGAGCCGAAGTACATGAATATCCTCGTGAGTCTCCATATTTCATTCTGCCAACTGCCAAGTGCTGGAAATTAGAAACCCTTGACCTCCAATTTTTTGCTGCTCATGAATTTAGACGGCGAACCGAAAGTGATTTTTCTTATCAATAGTAGATTTGTTTTTATCATCCGGACTGACTTCCGATGTAATCTCCTTTTTCCAGCAATAAGTTGCGAATTATAAAATTCGAGCAATCCAAATTGATCTTGAGGACTTGGATAATGTAACAATTTCTTCTTATTTTTCATTTCATATTTTCTGTTGTGTTTTTTAGGGTTCTTTTTGGGAGATTAATAATTTGTATCCATGTTAATTTGGTCTTTCTAGTACAAGGACAAGGATGAAGAGTTTTTCAGGCGAATTACTGAAAACACTCGCAGATATGTTGGAATTTTTCCTTCAGCAGTTGATGAGCTGTTGCCAGCTCCCACTGAGGACATTCCAGATGATGTTCCCATATTGATGACGCAGAGGGCAGAGGATGGAACTGAAAATGCGGATGGTACTAATCCACTTAGGAAGATGCCTCCCGAGATTAATCGTTATTAGTAAGCTTAAGGAAAACCCTTTTCCTTGATGTTGAGTTTCTCTTTTCACTTTCCAATGATGTTGTGGCTATGTATTGGTTATGTGACTGATGATTTATATTTGCAGCCAACGGTAGATTTGATGTCAAATTGTCAGTATCTTTTATATAGTAGGATTTTTCTTTCTACAATTATTATTGTATGGATAGCGGTTAGCTGCATTAAGTTGTAACTTGAAGTAGAAAATTCTACTGTCTTTAAAATTGTGGTTTATATTCTTGTGGTCTTGTTTGCATTAATGCATGTCTTACATATGTCACCTGTGTTAGCTGTGCCATAGTGAAGAACTACTTGTATATCTGTATAATGTGTTTCTGATGGAGGAAACAGTCCTCAATCTAATTACTACCAATTGTCTAGGGATACTGGCTTTATATATCTTCAAAGTTCTATATGCAGTATGTTTTTCCTTAAAGAATTTATGTTGTGTAAAAATTTGTAGAATCTTCTATTCAGCATTGATTGCATAGTGGTCACTTTCTCATTTTCGTGTTCTTGATGCAGTGAAGTTAATTTTAAAGCAATTTCTAAGGGACGGGCATTTACCATTAGGGAGGTCAAGGCTTCATCTATTGGCAAGCTAGTGAGGATATCTGGTATTGTGACCCGTTGTTCAGATGTCAAGCCCTTGATGCAGGTGGCTGTATATACATGTGAAGAATGTGGCTTTGAAATTTACCAGGTGATTAAGTCTTTTCAGGTTACTATGGAAGTATCTGAAGGATTTCCTTCAATTTGAATGCTAATGTGTCATTTTCATTTCATACAACATTTCTGTGGGTGTAATTGTTTTTTGTCCCTTTGATTTCTCCCTCTTGAATTGAATGTCAGGCAATTAAAAATGCATTCTTGACCCATCTTAATCTAGTTTTGTTGTTTTTCTTATTCACTCATATACCAAACCGGAGGTGACTGCTCGGGTTTTCATGCCTTTGTTTGAGTGTCCAACTGACTGTTGTAAAGTAAACAAGACAAAGGGGAACCTTAACCTTCAACTAAGAGCATCAAAGTTCTTGAAGTTCCAGGAGGTCTTCCATTTTGATATGATGATTTTCATCCATTCCTTCATTCATAAAATTATTTTAATGGGAAGCTAGCATTTGCTGTTTCTGGCCCATGATGCAAGATATCTTTTTGCAGGCCAAGATTCATGAGTTGGCAGAACATGTTCCAAAAGGCCATATTCCACGGTCAATGACTGTTCATCTCAGAGGAGAACTAACGAGAAAGGCTAGTGGTTTCTTTTTGTCAAATTTTCAGCAGTACAAGTTTGTTCTGTTAGTAACTGCTAAGCATTATCACTGTATCACAAATTATGATTCACTAACATGATACTAGCATGATGGATGCCAAATATATTCTTTTTCAAGCTCTGATGTCATAAATAGTGGAAAAAACGCATAGCAGATCAATTTTGCTTGCTCTGTAGGGTAGTATTTGTGTGGCTTACCTGAAGATATAAATAAAACTTTAATGCTTATGGTTATTGGATCTGAAGAGTCATCATGGACTTGAGTGGAAACATGTTCTGCTTAAGATGAAGTTTTGATATTCTCTACTTTTGGGAAGGTTTCTATTTATTTACCTGTAACATTTCATTGTTGTGAGTCCTTCCACCCCCTACTAAAGATTGACAACTTGTCCATGCTACTGTCTTTTCTTTTCTTTATTTTTTATTTCAAATTTCCCATTCTGTCTAATTGTCAGGTAGCACCAGGTGATGTTTTTGAATTATCAGGGATCTTTCTTCCTATTCCTTACACTGGATTTAGGGCACTGCAAGCTGGTTTAGTTGCAGATACCTACTTGGAAGCAATGTCTGTCACTCATTTTTAGAAGAAATATGAAGAGTAAGTCATGTTTCCCATTTACAATCACCAAAACGACCTAAGGCAATCTCTCAAATTAAATACATTCTGATTTATATATGTAGCAACCTCAATTGAGTCCTAAGTGGTTCACTGAATAAACTCACCAATGCCCTGTTACAGTTATGAACTTGGGGAAGATGAGGAAGAGCAAATTGCTCGTTTAG
Organism: Rubroshorea leprosula; assembly: GCA_020521535.1. Classification (NCBI taxonomy): domain Eukaryota; kingdom Viridiplantae; phylum Streptophyta; class Magnoliopsida; order Malvales; family Dipterocarpaceae; genus Rubroshorea; species Rubroshorea leprosula. The sequence continues at coordinate 7,830,666 of BPVZ01000001.1, read as the reverse complement.
CTGAGGATGGTTATATTTATAATAAGTTAGCACAGCCATTAGCACCTGAAATTTATGGACATGAAGATATTAAAAGAGCTCTGCTTCTTCTTCTTTTGGGTGCTCCTCATTGGAAATTGAAGGATGGGATGAAGGTTAATTTGTTATCTTATATATTAGGTGTTTTTCTAGTTATCATCACCTTACTTGGTTTACTTAAATCATAGATAGGGGGCCTGTATTTCATTCATTTATTGTAAAGTGTTGGTGTTTAAGCAGTGAAGCAGGGAAGTCTTATTTCTCTACCCTTTCTCCATCCTTAAATGCTTGTTTTCTTGTTATATTCTCATTTCTTTGGTTTAAATGATGATTCTGATCCTCGTGTTAATGGTTCTGACATGTTTAATTGGGTTCTTCCATGCTGCGTTATTGGGATGGACTTATTTGCATTAATTCATCACTTCATTGGGTTGCAGATTAGAGGAGATCTACATATATGTTTGATGGGTGATCCTGGGGTTGCCAAAAGTCAACTTCTGAAGCACATAATAAATGTGGCTCCCAGAGGAGTGTATACCACTGGCAAAGGAAGCAGTGGAGTTGGTCTAACAGCTGCTGTTCAAAAAGATCCAGTAACAAATGAAATGGTCTTGGAAGGGGGAGCACTGGTGAGGCATTCTTTTCTTTGTGTAACAGTTTATGTATTTAGTTGGATGCTGATCTTTTTGTTGATATTTGATATGGTGAGTATGAGCTGGCTTGGAAGAAGTGGCTATTCTAACTGCATCAAGTTAGTGCCTTACTAAAATTCATCAATCTGTCTGCTGCATTGGTCATGCTGCATAATTTCTGTTAATAATTATAATTTTGAGTCAGTAAACTAGTTCCAGTTATTGTATCTCATGATTCTCATCCAATTGTCTACCAAAGTTACCTTTGGTTAAATGAGGTATGTTGACTTGGTTTCAGGAATTGGCAGATATGGGAATATGTGCCATTGATGAGTTTGACAAGATGGATGAATCTGATCGTACAGCAATTCATGAGGTTATGGAGCAGCAGACTGTCAGTATTGCCAAGGCTGGGATCACCACATCCCTAAATGCAAGAACTGCTATTCTTGCTGCTGCCATTCCAGCCTGGTAAGTGCCTCTCTAATGTTCCTCCAAGTTGTTTTTTTTTTTTTTGGCCCTAATTCATTTTACTTTTTCTCATCATCCCACCAAAGAAGGGACAAAAGGGAAAAAAGTGAATCTATGTTGCATGTATAGAGTGCTCTATATGCAGAAGCAAGTTTATTAATTCTTGATTCACAACTCTTTTTTGAAGGGGAAGATATGACCTATGTAGAACTCCAGCTGAAAATATTAATCTCCCTCCAGCCCTTCTATTGAGATTTGATCTTTTGTGGTTGATCCTAGACCGAGCAGATATGGATGGTGATCTTGAAATGGCTAGGCATGTTGTCTTTGTGCACCAGAAAAGAGAATCTCCTGCTCTTGGTTTCACTGCACTTGAACCATCTCTTCTTCGGTAAATATCATTTCCCTTTTACATGGAAAACCCATCTGCAGTTTATTGATGAATTTCTTTTGACCTGATTATGTTATCAATTTTATTTTATGCAAGTTCTTGTGTTAACTTTCAAGTAAAAGGAAAAAGTGAGCTGCTCAATGATTCATAAGAGCCAATTGATAGATCAATTGAGCAAACGTTTGCCCTGCTTATTCTCTAATTTTCCTTGTACTTATCCGGAGAAGCTGATTTTTTATTTTTTATTGGCGATTTATTACCTACATTGATATGCTTTTGTGTGACTTATAGATACCATTCCTTTTTCTTTTTATCTCAGCTACATGTGCTTGTTTCTCAAGTCTATTGATTGATCTAGTTCCACAACTATGCTTGTTGGGAAATTTTAGGTGTGGCCTTGATTTCTCTTTCAGTTCTTTTATTAAGTTTATATTTTTTGTTTGTAGTGCATATATTTCTGCTGCCAGAAGACTATCTCCATATGTTCCAGGGGAACTGGAGGAGTATATTGCTACTGCCTACTCCAGTATCCGACAAGAAGAAGCTATATCAAATACGTCTCATTCATATACTACTGTGAGGAGACTGCTTAGTATCCTCCGGATATCAGCAGTAAGTGCAGTTTTCCACACAAGTGGACTAGTAAAGATCTGAATGGTATCTTTAATTGCTGGGTTACATGATGGGCATGAATTTTTTTTTTCCTTTTTCCATTGGCAGGCACTAACAAGGCTTCGGTTTTCAGAAACTGTGGCTCAGAGTGATGTGGATGAGGCTTTAAGGTTAATGCAGATGTCAAAATTGTCTTTATATGTTGATGATCGCCAGAAATCTGGTCTGGATGCAATCTCTGATATATATTCAATCCTGTGAGATGAAGCTGCAAGGACTAACAAGATGGATATGAGCTATGCCCATGCACTGAATTGGATTTCAAGAAAGGTTAGTTCTCTAAGTCAAGGAGTTGAATATGTCTTACGGTTACTTAGTTGTCTAGTACTGTATAATGATATCAAACACCAAAATACTAACCATTAGAGATGTCTTGCACTCTTGCCTAAAATTTCAACCATTCTTGAATATGTAGTACCTTAACTGCTTAACATGGAATTTTGAGGCTTCTGTTTGCCATTTCCTTGCTGGAATGACTATTACTGCCATTCTAGGAGTTGCATGGAAAACTTCAATTTGCCAAGTTTTCAAGTTTCTACTTATCCAAGCACCAACAACAGAATGCCTGGCCATCAAAGTTTTTTTGCCAATGTCTCAAGCACTGGGCATATGTTGTTGGCAAATAATCAAACCTTCACTGCCAATTTCCAGAGAATGTAACTCCAACAAGAGATTCTATCTATACTAGGTTATGATCATGGCAGACGATTTGTGTCATCTGCTTTAGGAAAACTCTGGCAGTTGACAAATATTTTAGGACCACATGAGATAAAATAAATTTAGCAATGGAATATTTATTAGTTCTTTCAGCAAGCTAATCCTTGAGTAGCTCATCCATCAGTTGGTATTCTTGAAAGCTTAAAGCAAAACTCAAGGAGTATTTCTTCTTCTTTTGGGCTCTAAAAAATTGGTTACGTTTGGTTTAGTTTAACATTAAGGCATGCCAATTGCGCTTATTCAAGTCGAAATAGTATAATTTTTCGGTCATCAAAATATTTGCTTGAACTTTCTGATTGCATAAGATTTTTTTTTAATTTTATTTTATTTGAATAGGGATATAGTGAGGCCCAGTTGCAGGAATGTTTAGAGGAATATGCAGCCTTAAACGTATGGCAGATACATCCCCATACCTTTGGTATCCGTTTCATTGATGCCTGAAGAGCAGTTCCTTTCCGAACCACAAGAAGCATCGGATTCTTATTTTACAGATGGATAGAATAGTATCAAAATGTATCTTTGTTATTGGGCAGTTTAATGTTGCAATCTTTGATATCAGCTCCTAGACTTCTGTATCATATACTGAAAATTTTTATTAACTTGAACAGGAATTACTTTACTGGAATTGCTTTTTTTGCTTTGTTGATAGAAAATAAATTGACATACTTTTCAAATAATTTTTTTTGATAATTTTTTAATAATTTTTATATATTATTAAATAAAAAATATATTTAATAGTATAAAATTTAATTAAATAAAAATTATTAATTTTTTAAATGACATGTAAAATTATATAAAAATAATAAAAAAAATTATCCATAAGTTAATTTTTAAACTTTAGTAATGTATTAAAAAAAATTCTCACGGAGATAGTCCATTATAAATTTATAATTTTTTTTTTTTATAGTCATACTTTCATAATTATTGTCATTGCTTACAAAAACAGAAAAAAAAAATCATTGCCTGAGAAGGAAATATAAAAGGTGTTTGAAGTAAGCTTAAAAAGCGGTTTGCTCGAAAATGTAAATTTTTTATCTAAAAAATTTTATAAATTTAAAAGTTTATAAGAAAATTTTAAAATTCAGTTTCTGGTAAGCAAATTTGAAATTTAGATACCACAAATTTTTAAATTTATAAAATTAATAAAAAAAATTTACTTTTTAAACAAATTATTTTTTAAGCTCTAAAGAAAACATCATGCCAACATCTGGGCATGAAAAGTAAAATCGATGATCGAATTTCGCCAAACCGTCTTTGAAACCGCCATTCCCAATTCACCTTCAGAATGGAAGAATCTGTCCCAATGCTCCGGACTAAAAGACGGTTAAGACCCTATCATTATTTCCACTTATAGAAAGCACCTCCCTCCCTAGGCTAGGCTTACTCGTCTTTTCACCATTACACCACTCTCCCCTCATCGTATTTCACATTTTTTAGGAAAAAAAAATCACCCTTCATCCATTTATTAAACAAAACTAAAAAAACCAGAAAATTTGTTTTATTTCCCAGGAAATACTTCCCGAAGTAGTTCTTCGATGCGTGCATTGTCCCTCCATTTTGTCATTTGATTCCTTTTCTTCTCTCCTCCAATTCCCAAATATGACTTGACCTCCTCCTCAATTCTTCCTCATGTTTTCGGCTTCTCCTCGCTTCACTGCGCCTGTAATTCGCTGCCTTCTTCTTTCCTTTCTTAATCGATGTTCAAACCCTCAAAATCAGAACAGCTGAATGTTCCTTTTCTGACTTCCACTCCATTTAAGGTAATAAGATCTTCTTCTTATTCCTGCTTCGGATATTCAATTTATGCTTAGATTGCTGGATTCGATTAGATCTTTTGAGTAGTTCAATTCTGATTTCTGATGATTATGTGCTTCCTTAGTGTTTGGTAACTTCCAATTAGACACCGGATTAGGATTTTGCGAGGACGATTTTGTTGTATGAATGTGATTTTTTTTTTTTATAATAGTTTTTTTCAGGTTTGCTAGAGCTGAAAGTATGGAGTGGAAGCGTGCGGGTTCTCTTTGTAAAGCACCTTTGAGTGTTTCCACTGTGATGCAGGAGAAGCCTCAGTCGGAGCAACGTAGGGGAGCTATGGATCTTGCTGATGTTGATATAGACCTTAGAGAAGTGTACCTTTTGATTGTGCAATTTCTGTCTGCTGGTCCTTGCAAGAGAAGTTTTGAACATCTGTTGAATGAGCTTTTGGAAAATCAACTTCTACCTAGACGATATCATGCTTGGTTTTCCAGAAGTGGCATGCGTAGTGGGAATGATGATGATGATGTTGATGAGGACGATGATGGCATTTCCCTACCTTTAAGTTATGATAAATTAGTGGAGAGGTATATATATTTTTCTATCCTTTTTTTTTTCCTGTTTTATATTGGCATTGAAATTAATCAAGATATTGAACTTAATGGTGATGTTTGTTTTAGTTTGTTATGAATTTTTAACTTCATATCATATATGATTGATTCCGTGTTATGTTACCTTAATTGGTCAATGGCAATGCTAGCCGTGAGTTGGTTGTGTTATTTAGAACCCAACTCCAGTCTTTTCCCCCCTTTTCCTCCTCTATAATGGTACCACTAGGTTTTTTTTTTTTTTTGGATACTTTTAGTCTTATTATTTGAAATTAAGAAGGCCTGTGGATGGCTTGTCTGAAATGAACAGATACTTCTTGGTTGTTAGTGGGTGTAATTGTTTGTCCTTGATTGCTTAAGGAAGGAATCCTCAAAAGTCAAACTTAGGGATTAGAAGTCAACAAAAGATAGCTCTTATCTGATTCTGAATTGTATTCCAAAATCCACAGGGGTTTATTAGTGTGCCTGAAACAGTTATTCTCTTATTTTCATTCATGCTGTGCCTTACACAAACCTTGATTGAACTTTGATTTAAAATCCAACTTACCAAGTCCCCATTTGTATAATTATCAGATATCCTCACATTGAGAAGGACCACTTGGTAAAGCTTCTGAAACAACTGCTAACCAAGGATGGAGGAGATGCTCGTGCTCCAAAAGCTGCTTCTGTTCCTACATTATTGGGATATGGTTCTTTTTCGCTTTTGGATGGTATGTGATATTTCATAGTAATTTATTTTGTGCTCATATGTTTATATATGCAAAATAGCTATTATTTTTTGTCAAGAAATTATTTACAATGGAAGTTTCGCTTTTGCTTGAAATTCTAGGAATTATTTTCTTTTGTTTCTACAAAATCCTTCAACACCTTATCTTGATATTGTCCACTTTATACAAAACCTTAGTTATGTGATGTCCATGTGATTTGCCAACCAAAATGTATGTGAACTGAAACAAGCTGTCTAAACTATGATGAAGATGGTAGTCCTAGTTGGTAGTCCTTTTGTACATGTGTCCTGCTTTGAAGGATGGTGCATGACATAGAATTGCATTTTCTTTGAATATATTTTGGACCACTATGAAATAGTTACCTTGAGTTATTTGTTAAGATATCTTGAGGTGGACTGAGATAACAGGATATGATTTCATGGTTAGTGATAATGTTGGTAGGTCCTTGGTTCACATTACCAACTGTGAGGCAGTTTAGGCAGTTTAGTTTAGGTTTATTTCCCCTTTCCTTAAAGAAAGATTATCCAAGTGATGTCCAATTCTGACCCATCACATCCTTCTAGTAATATTTATTTTTAAATTTTGATTGCAGTAATTGTATACTCTGAAAGTAGCGTATATCCTATTTATTATCCAACAATGCTTAAGTTATTTAACTAATTTGTACTTATATGACTAAGTTAATGATATCTGTTATGAAGAAGTATAGAAAACTACTATCGACTTAATTTCTTTTATTGATTAATTGATTATGGTTGTTTACCAGAAAGACATGGAGTAACTCTTTTGTCTTTGTCCTTATTTGGTATGTAATGAGTGGTGGTTGTAATGAGTGGTGGTTGTATTGAATGGCATGGTTAAAACTTTTGGTAATCATTGCTCTCCAAATTTTGATTTTGGACAACTTTTCTGGTTATTCCAACATATAAATTAGGACATTTATTTTGGTTGTAGGGTATTAACATTGAAATATTCAGTTTGCTGCTGTAAGTTATATTTCTCTTTTATGCTTGTTTGCTTAGATTTTTTCACTTCTGTATTCTTATATGGCAACTATTGCCTTTCCATTTGTAGGTGATAGGACTACAAAAAATAGGCAAGGCAAGTCTGTGCCTATCTACCTACGTTGGCCTCATATGCAAGCTGATCAAGTACGTGGGCTAAGTTTAAGAGAAATTGGAGGAGGTTTTGCGAAGCATCACCGGGCTTCCTCTATTCGCTCTGCATGTTATGCAATTGCTAAACCTTCAACCATGGTTCAAAAGATGCAGAATATAATGAAGCTGCGGGGGCATCGCAACGCAGTCTATTGTGGTATGATTTATCATCCGCCAAAGTTGCAATTAGCATCTGCTCATTTAAGAATTATGTTATAGAAGATGTTACTCATTTGGTTCTGTTAATTGTAATGGGAACCCTTACGAATTTCATGGTAATGGTTAGAAGGGTGATGCAATCAAACGTATGGCAGTTACAGTCACAATGATGATGTGATAGTCATACAATATTGATTATTTTCTAGTAATCTATGTTATTTACAACTTTAAGAATGAAATATGTTTTCTACGATCATAATAATTAACATATCTACTGGGTCCCACTTCTCACAAGTCACAATAAAAGAAATAACTCTACTCATTTTCTCAATCTATTCTCATGAGGTCACATTAAGTCCATTGGTGAGCATTTAGATCACTTTTGCCATTACTCTACCTTTGTAGACTAGAGATGATGGATAATGGTATAAAAACTAATGATGGTTGCTTCCTGTAGCCATATTTGATCGCTCAGGGAGATATTTCATAACTGGTTCAGATGATCGTCTGGTCAAGATTTGGTCAATGGAAACTGCATTTTGCTTAGCTAGCTGCCGTGGACATGAAGTGAGTTCACATCATTTGATTATCAATATTTCTGATGTAGCCTTTAAAGTTTGTTGTCACTTAGTATAAACTGTTTGTGACCTGATTTGTATAGGGTGACATAACAGACCTAGCTGTAAGTTCAAACAATGCTTTGGTGGCCTCAGCTTCAAATGATTTTGTGATTCGAGTGGTAGGAATCAATTATCAAACTTTTTATTATTCACTGCTTTCTTCTCTTTTATGACGGGATGATTCATCTTGGTCTATTACAGTGGCGCTTGCCCGATGGAGCACAGATTTCAGTTTTACGGGGGCACACTGGAGCTGTCACTGCTATTGCATTCAGTCCCAGGCCAACCTCTGTTTACCAGCTTTTATCGTGAGCTTCTTTTTCTGAGCTATAGATCTTTGATGTAGTTCTTTCCTCTTTGTTAGTCCATGTAATGTTGTGTTTTTACTAGGAAACCTGTTGAAATTTAATGTATGCCTAAATTCACATTTGTTTTGCATGTTAGTCTTTTGCACATTCAGTGTTTTCTTTAATGCATAGTAGGCTTTCTCTGAAAGTTTTAAATTAAGTGCCTCTGGATTGAGCCAAAACAAAAGTGCTGTGATTAAACAGAATATTGTATCATTAATTGGCTGGAAGGCAGGAAGTATGGTATGTTGGACTTGTTTTGATGATATGTGTTTATTATTCACTCTGTTAAACACTTATAGGTCGTCAGATGATGGGACTTGTCGGATCTGGGATGCTAGGTATTCGCAGTGTAGCCCACAAATATACTTGCCAAAACCGCCAGATGCTGTCAATGGTTGGACAATTGCTTATACTTATTTTTTCTTTGTCATCTGCACTTCCATGCTATGAACTAAATGAATTTGTGACTTTCATTCAGGTAAGAGCAATTATCCATCAACAAATGGACCATCTGCAAGTAATGCTCCTCAGACCCATCAAATACTATGTTGTGCATATAATGCTAATGGGACTGTTTTCGTTACTGGTAGCTCTGACACTTTTGCAAGGGTGCGTTTGCACATGTCAACTCTTCCAATGATGTTTTTGGTTCATCTATTGATATATTTACTTTATTGGTTTATACATTTATAAATTCATTTGAAACTTTTTAGTAAGAACTATATGCTTGCAGGTTTGGGTTGCCTGTAAGCCTAGTGCAGATGACTTGGAACAACCAATCCATGAGCTGGATGTTTTGGCTGGCCACGAAAATGATGTTAATTATGTTCAATTTAGGTTAGGCACGTGGTGTCCTCATAACTATGTCATCATTTTATATTTTTCTTCTGAAGAAAATAACAAACCATCTTTTTGCTTGCATCTGCAGTGGCTGTGCTGTGCCTTCAAGATCTTCAATGTCTGACATTATGAAGGAGGAGAATGTTCCAAAATTTAAAAATTCTTGGTCTGTTAATATCTTCTACTTAACTACTGGAATAATATCCAGTACCACTTTATTCAATTCTCATTTCTTCCTTCCCCCCCTTTTTTTTTGGTTGGGGGGGAGGGGAGGGGGGGTGGCATTATTAGCATTGAATCATTGCAGTTTATCTTGTACTTAAAAGTTTTGGTTCCTTTAACTTTAATATCTTCAGGTTCTGCCATGACAACATTGTTACTTGTTCTCGTGATGGTAGTGCAATCATTTGGATTCCAAAATCACGTAGATCTCATGTGAGTAAATGAATTTATTATCAAAGTTTTAATTAATGCTTTTGGCAGAGATGTGTAATCTATTCTATGAAAAATTCATTTTACAGTTAAATTTCATTAACTTGTACATTTGAACAGTTTTGTTGTGATACTTCAAACTTCAATGCTTGCTATACATCAAATGATGATTTGATTTCTTTTACAATCCTTCAATGGTGATAGGGAAAAGTTGGTCGTTGGACAAAGGCGTATCACCTGAAAGTTCCACCTCCCCCGTTACCGCCTCAACCACCTCGAGGAGGTCCACGTCAGAGGCTTCTCCCAACCCCTCGTGGTGTCAATATGATTGTGTGGAGCTTGGATAATCGCTTTGTTCTAGCTGCTATTATGGGTAATGTAGTGATAATTAGGATAGATATTTCAACAGAACAGCAGTACTCTAGAAATGCTTCTTCCTTTATTTCAACAGAATAGCAGTACTCTAAAAACATAGGAAAACCACCTGTGTTAAGCTCAGAGTGCTAGTGAAGATTTATTCTTACATTTCTTTTACTCACCTTAAAGTAGCTGCCAACCTCTGCTGTGTAATGACATCTAAACAATGTCATTTTTGTCTTATTCTTTATTCTTTATCTTTGACCATATTTTGATAAACCTGTTGCAATAACATTGTCTCTTGCGTCAGTTTGTGTGAGTCACTTGCTTCGTATCCGCTTTTCCCTTGATTTTTATTCTCCTCTTTGTACTTTTAGGTTGTATCGATAGAATTTATCTGTGAGACCATGCATGTAAATACGAATCTGACTGATGTAAATTGCTGGTGGAAGATAATAAGTGTTATTTCCTTTCAGAGTGTTTGTGCCTTTTCCTTTGGTAAAAAAGGAAAAAAGTTACTAAAAAAACTCACACCATTGAGATGTCATGATAATTTAACCTGTTAATCCATAACAATTTCATGTGTTTTAGGTGATGCTTGTTGAAAGTGACAACATGCTCTTCTTTTCTTTTCTTAAACATGGTTGGTTAAACATTGCCTAAATATATACACAATATACTATAGGTCCTCAATCGTGTGTTCTTATGCAGATTGCAGAATATGCGTTTGGAATGCTGTTGATGGCAGCTTGGTGCATTCTTTGACTGGTCATAGTTTATCTGTAATATTCTTCACTCTTTTAAGTTTTAAATTTAGTCTATGGTATATTGTTGTTTCTGCAACAAGTAATATCCAAAGGCAGCATGAGACAATGCCACTCAATCCATACTTCATTGTTACAATCTTTTTAACTGACTCAATGCCTTGCATACCTGGTTCTAGATTGGTGCATTTCTTTTAGTTTTCATGTTCTTTCATTTTTCACAATGCTGGAAGGTGGAAAAACCTTGTTCTCATCTTGATCATGTGGCTTACTTCTCTGTTGAATTCTTTGCAGTCTTATGTTTTGGATGTCCATCCTTTTAATCCTCGAATAGCTATGAGTGCTGGATATGATGGAAAAACAATAATTTGGGATGTGAGTTGTTATTCTGGTTAGCTTCTTGTTGTTGTTTTATTTTTATTTTTATTTTTATTTTGGTTCTAGGCTGATAAAGTTTTGCCATTACTTTCTATTTCCAGATATGGGAGGGTGTACCAATTCGAATATATGAGATTGGACGTTTTAAGTTGGTTGATGGGAAGTTTTCTCCGTGAGTGAACAGTATTCACACTTCAATTATCTTTTTCTTTTATTTTTTTTAATGAACAGGAGCTGTGATTATTTGCCTTAATCATTCTTATAGCTTTAATTTTGTTCTGATAAGAAATATAACATGCTTCCCCTCCGCAAATTAATATGTAGGGATGGGACATCAATTGTACTTTCAGATGAAGTCGGGCAAATACATTTGCTAAACACTGGCCAGGGTGAGTCCCAAAAGGATGCCAAATATGACCAGGTAGTGGAAGAAATTTGATTGTAGAGTTTTCTCTTCCTTTCCCCTTTTTTCTTGTTGATTGAGTAGTTATTTTACCATTGGGTGATGACAAATGTTCTGATTTTTTCTGGCAGTTCTTTCTTGGGGACTATCGCCCCCTTGTCCGAGATGCTGCTGGAAATGTGATTGATCAGGTTGGTTGCAACTCACATCCAAAAGAAAGGAGAAGAGTAAAAAATAGAGGAAAAAGATAACATGACTGGGTGATTCTTTATATATGCAATATTCTCTAATAATCTACAGGGTTTTAATTAGTTGTTATGTTTCTTTGGATGTGCAACACTGAAATGAATCTTTTGACCTTGAGATTTGCAACAATTGTTTGTGAGTGATGCTTTTGCATCAGTTTTTTAATTGATTATCTACTTATGTGATTTTGATGCAGGAGACACAGCTTCCTCCTCATAAAAGAAACATGCAAGATCCTCTTTGTGATTCCAGTATGTTTAACCTGCTTCTCTGAACTACTTAACATGCTATTCCCCTACAATTGGGTTATGTTATAATTTGATGGGAAATCGCAGGTCTGATCCCTTATCCAGAGCCTTATCAGAGTATGTACCAGCGACGTCGACTTGGTGCACTAGGTATAGAGTGGCGTCCCACTTCCACAAATTTTGCTATTGGCCCAGATATCAATTTGGGTCAGGATTTTGAAATGCCACCCTTGGAAGATCTGGAGAGAATAATTGAGCCACCACCGGAGTTTATAGATGCCTTGTACTGGGAACCAGAAAATGAGGTAATGAGTGATGACAATGATTCGGAGTACAATGTCACTGGGGAATGTTCAACAGAAGGTGAACGGGGGACTATGTGCTCCAGCTCTTCTAGCGATGCAGAGTGCAGAGAGGAAGATGGTGAGGTTGAACTTAGTCATAAAGATGGTTTTCGCAGATCGAGAAGAAGAAAACATGAAGCTGAAGTGAGCTTTGCTTGACTTTTATCAGCTTTTTTTTTTTTTTTGGTTTAATGTTGAGTTTCATCAGTTTAGATTATTTATTTGCATCCATATGGAACTAAGTTTTTTTATTTTTCAGGTTGAGTTAATGACAGCATCTGGGAGGCGTGTTAAGAAGAGATCTTTGAATGAACATGATGGCTCCACATCAGGGATTAATAGAATCAAGAAATCAAAAAATGGTCGAAAATCCTCAAAGAGAAAGTCTTCCAAAGAAAAGCCATTTAGACCTCAGAGGCTCGCTGCCCGCAATGCCCGAAACATGTTCTCTCAAATCACTGGAACATCAACAGAAGAAGATGATGAAGTTGAATCAGAAGATTATTCATCAAATAGTGAGTCAGGGCTGCAAGATTCAAGCATTCAAAGCATCAAGACTGATAGAAATTTGGAGAATATGCCACAAAAACCTAGAACAAATGAACAAATATTATTTGATTATGAGGATGGAGCGAAGCCTCATGAACTTAATGAATCACAATCAAATATTGGGAACAGGAAGAAATTGATCTTAAAGTTCTCATTACGGAATTCCAAGAAGCAAGAACCACTAGGAGACAACAAATTGAACACTAATGACAAGACTGAACCCTCTCCACCTTCTGGACCTCAGGAAACTTCTGAAGAAAAGAGCGGCATCCTTGGATCAAAAGATCCTGGCTTATCTTGTGGAGATGCAGTTGATTCAGAGTTGTCCAGCCAAGTTAGAATTGATTGGGAAGATACAAAGCAAGCTGTGAAGACCGAGGATTATTTTGTGGAATTTGCAGGTGGAAAGGAGCTTGGAATTGAAGGGGAGAAGTCTAAAAATCACATGTTCAATGGGTATGTATTGTTGAAAATATGGAAGATTATCTCTTAATTTAGAACTTCATGTATTTATTGAGGTGATTTGTCTTGCAGGGAAGGGGAGCATTTGAGGACTGATTCTTTTGGTGATCCAAATTGTTTGAAAATGGGAGAGTTTGCACCCTCAAATCACCAATCTTGTGAACTGAAAGAGAATGCTCCAATCAAGTTGACAAAATTAAGAATAAGAACAAAGGCTATTTCAAGTGACCTTGAGAATCCTTCTAAACTAAAACCCATCACTGTGGCACATGACCTGTCAATTAAGGAAGGTGATCTGATTTCTAACAGGGTTTCTTACGGAGATCAAAGTCCAGATTTTGTAGTTCAAGAGAAGGTTGAAGGTTCTGACAGATCAAGTTCTCAGTTACAGCATTCAGGTTTAATGTTAAATGTGAATAATGCTGTTTGTGAGAAGGAAAACCCATGTAAGGATGCAACTGATTTCAAACATTTTGATGCAGATATGGAGGCAAATGCTTTAAATTCCATCAGTAATCAGACTGAAGGTGTAGCTAATGCGTTACGTAGAACGAGATCAACGAAGATGAAGTCAATTACACAACAGCCAAATGCTTGGCAACTTAACTCTAAAGGACTAGGACATCATGCATCAGTGGGAACATCACAGAATGCTGGAAGTTCCTCCATGCATTCACGTAATCAGCTTGTATCTGAAGAATGGATGGCAAGTTCAAAAGGGACTATGAGATCAAGATCCTCCAGAAAAGCACAGGACGTGTATCATGAGAATAAATCAGGTTTTCTAAACGAAAGGAAACTAAATTATGCTGACAGAAAATTATCGTGGTTGATGTTGCCGGAGCATGAGGAGGGTTACCGCTATATCCCCCAGCTGGGTGATGAAGTAGTATACTTTAGACAGGCATGTCGTGGCTGTTTTGAGTTGTTGTCAATTTATAATTGTTATTTTTTATAGTTCAAACTAGATACATACTTTCTACTATTTATGATTTGGAATTTGTATTTTTCAGGGCCATGAAGCGTGTATTGTTTGCTTGAAAGAACAGGGTCCTTGGCACTCAGTTAAGGGGTACCTAAGTGCAGTGGAAGTTTGCAATGTTGAAAAGCTTTCTTATGCCAACTTTCCAGGTTCTGGAGAGAGCTGTTGTAAAATCACACTCAGATTTGTAGATACTTCATCTGGTGTGTTTGGGAAGGCATTCGAGCTGACCCTGCCTGAATTGATAGGTTTTCCAGATTTTCTTGTAGAGAAGACAAGGTATGATGCTGCAATGAGTAGACAATGGAGCCCTAGGGATAAATGCCTGGTGTGGTGGAAGAATGATAATGGGGATGGTGGTAGTTGGTGGGAAGGTAGAATTGTTTCTTCTCAGGCCAAATCTCCAGATTTCCATGATAGTCCTTGGGAAAGATATCAAGTTCGTTACAAGGATGGAAACACCTACCCTCACAGTGCTTGGGAGCTGCATGACCCTGCATTTTCATGGGAGCACCCGCACGTTGACCCTGGAATCAAAGATAAGCTGCTTAGTGCTTTTGCTAAATTGGATCGCTCTATAAGAAAGCAGGTCATTTTCAAACCAACTTATGCACCTAAAATCTCAAGAAACATGCTTCTTGTTGTTGTTGTTGGTTTTTTTTTTTTTTTTAAATAATAAAAATGAAGACAAGGGAAGGGTTTTTTTCACTAGTATCTGTTTTTGTTTTACTGTAAATGTTACAGGATTATTATGGGATTGAGAAGTTGAATGAGGCTGCTCAGAAATCAGAATTCCTTAACAGGTAAACCCCATTTTGCACCACCCCACCCGCCCCCCCCTTCTTTTCACCCCATTCCTTTCTATCCTTCTCTTTCTCCCCATTTTTCATGCTTTCTTTTCCAGTAAGGTATCCTTTTCACTGACCTCCAAGAAGAATGGCAGTTTCTTTTTACCAACCAAAAACAAGAAGGGTTTCAAATTCTTTTGCTTCAAATGAGTATTTATCTCTTTTACTGACTGAAAACACTGATCAATGAGGAAACTATATCTTGTGACGCTGAGCACAGAGAAAATTATATATTCTTTAGCCTTTTACTCAAGAATACCGTGTGCTGATGGTAGACCAATTTTTAGAGTAAAAAACGTTCCTATTATATTTTCATTTTGTATCCCAATAGCATCTAGCGGGTTGTTTTTAGGATTTAACAAAAAGATCAGTTTCGGGCATCTTCCTATTTGATTTTGTCATATGGAGTAACTCCTCACCTGGTAAACATTCAAAACTTGAACTTGTTCAATTCTCACAGGTTTGCAGTTCCACTGTATCCTGATTTGATCCGGTTGAGGTTAGAGAACAACTACTATCGGACTTTTGAAGCCGTGGAGAATGACATAAGGGAGATGCTGTCAAATGCGGAGTCGTTTTTTGGTAGAACTGCTTATATAAAGCGCCTATCAGAGTGGTTCTCAGAGAAATTGTCAAATTTGAAGCAAGTTGTGTGTGCAAATTACGATTAAGAAGATGTAATAATTTTACACCACTCTGATACACCATGTGTTATCCCGCAGCCAATTTTGTAACAATCTTAGGCATTGGATAATAGGATGCTTGAGAAAAAGTGGTGCGGATATACTGAAGATTTCATTGTGTATATAGTACTATTGTTGATGTAAGATGGAGGTTCGTAGGACTGACTTAGGAGGTTTGAAGTTAGTTTCTTTTGATTTTTATTCTGGAATCAGATCTCATCTTGTTTTTCTTCCCTAGCATTTGAGGTAAATATATATGCTTCATTCATCATTTTAAGAGCCTAGAAGTTACTAAATATATGAAGAATGCATTTATTCAGATTTATGCTTGAATTTGAGTCATATATCATGCTTTTAATGAATTAAGGCATTAGAAAAATGTTATTTTTTATCTAGTAATTATATATAGAAACAAATATTGTGGGATTATTCTAAAAGAACAAAAAAAGAGTTAGGATATTTTATTATTTAAAATGTTAGAATTATTTTTAAATTTGTTTAAACACCTTTAATTAATAGGGTTTTTTTACTTTGTACTTTAAGGTGTATTTATTATAGTTTTTTTATCATTAATATACATAATAAAACTAAAAGTTGATATTAATTTTACTAATTTTTCAATAAAAAAATATTCATATGTTATAAATAATAAAATTAATGTTAATTTTTTTATCTAAATTATTACATGAAAAATGCATTTAAAACTCTTAAATGTACATGTTAGACAAATTATAATTAATTTTCTTTACATGATAATTCATTAAAAATATTTAACTTTTTTATTATTATTCTTAATATTTTATTTGTTAAGACATTTTAAGTTCTCCCAATCCCTTGTAAAAAAGATTAGTACTACAAAAAAAATGTGGTCTCCAATATGAAAAAATACTAGTGCACTAATACACTTTAAATAAATATTTTACGAGATATAACTGTATGTTGGATGTGAAATGACAGTTTTTAATATTGAAAAGCTTACCCTCAATCAATAAAATATTTTACAAATTAAACTAAACAAAACTTTATTTTTTTTTTGTTAGCACCACTTGCTATTTGGAATTTTACTATGCTATAACTAATTTAAATTTGAGTCAGATAAAATTTAAAAAAGGATAAAACTCTTTATTATAAGTTTTAACAAAATTATATTTTTAATCCACTCGTTCGTAAGTTCAAACAATACTTTATCGTACTTGTTATTGTCCCTTATTATCCCTTCACATTTTTTATATGAACCTCCTCCTTTTTTTAGGTTGCAGCTCCCAACTGAAAAATATATTCTTTCTGAAAAATTCTTTTCTAAAAAAATTCTGGGCGTCCGATTGGCACGTGGCCACGTGCCTACTACGTGAAATTACCAAATAGCCTACTAAACGACGACTCCTTTGATTCTTTGAATACCCAAAAGCCAAAACCCTCATTCTTGCTCTCCCCGCCGCGCAACACAATTCATTGTCACAAAGATGGCGGGCGGCAAGATTAAGAAGGAGAAGCAAAAGGGTCCAAGGGCTCCGGCGAATCATTACCAGGGAGGGGTATCGTTTCACAAATCCAAAGGTCAGCACATCCTCAAGAATCCTTTGTTGGTGGACACTATTGTTCAGAAAGCCGGAATCAAGAGCACAGATGTCATCCTTGAGATTGGTCCCGGTACCGGAAACCTTACAAAGAAGCTTCTGGAAGCTGGGAAGATGGTCATCGCCGTCGAGCTCGATCCTCGCATGGTCCTCGAGTTGCAGCGCCGATTTCAGGGCACCCCCTTTTCTAACCGCTTGAAGGTACCTACAATCTGATATCTTTCTGTTTCTTTTGGATTGTTAGGAGTGATATATTTGGAATCATTTCCCTCATTCATTTGTTCTCGAATTCTGAATTGATGCGGCAATCTTTTGCTATTATAGTTTCGTGACTGCTTGATTTCTTTATGATACCAAAATAATCTTTGATTTTTCTCAAAACTAAGCTTCTTTATCGTGCGTTGTTGTTGATTTTGCTTGTAAAAATCTAAACTTTAAATGAAGTATCTGATGGGGTGAAGTAAAAGGCTTGATTTTTTGCTTCAGTTCACGTCTCTGCGCTATAGATGTTCATTGTTTATAACTGGTATTGATTTATGTCCTTGTGGTGTTGAGTTAGGACTGATTATATGTTTGAAACGTCCATTGGTTTTTAGGTTATTCAAGGGGATGTGCTGAAGACAGATCTTCCCTATTTTGATATCTGTGTGGCAAATATTCCTTATCAAATATCTTCTCCCCTTACATTCAAGTTACTGTTTCATCAACCTGCCTTCAGGTGTGCTGTTATAATGTTCCAGAGGGAATTTGCTATGAGACTGGTGGCTCAGCCTGGTGATAATCTATACTGTCGTCTTTCTGTTAATACCCAACTGTATGCTCGGGTTTTTCATCTCCTCAAAGTTGGTAAAAACAATTTCCGGCCTCCACCTAAGGTTGATTCCTCTGTGGTTCGGATAGAGCCACGGAAACCACGTCCACAAGTGAATGGTAAGGAGTGGGATGGGTTTATAAGGATCTGTTTCATTCGAAAGAACAAAACACTTGGTTCGATTTTCAGGCAGAAAAATGTTGTCTCCACTCTTGAGAAGAACTACAAGACCCTGCAAGCACTGCAGACTTCAAACGATGAAACCTTGGTAGGCGGTGATGAAATGATTGATATCGCAAAACTAGGAGATCAGGGTATGGACTTGGATGATGGAACAGATGATGAAATGGATGTGGAGGACGACGAAGCAGAAGGAGATGTATCTGGGTTCAAAGAGAAGATTGCTAGTGTGTTGAAAGAGGGAGATTTTCAAGAAAAGAGGGCATCCAAGCTTTCACAGCAGGAGTTTCTATACCTACTCTCTTTGTTCAACAAGCATGGCATTCATTTCTCTTAGAGTCTTCAACAATCAATTTTGTTTCTTTCTTTTTCCCCCCATTTTCTTGTGCCCATTTAGTTAAGGCACTAATGCCCAATTTTGTCTGGTTTGTTTTCTTTTCATTAATTACCAAACACGATTCTTAGATTCATCTTAAACATTTATATTATATTGTCTGATTAATTTAAAGGAAAAGTGTTTGTTAGTTGAATGTCTAAAATATTAAGAAAAAACTATTGTATAATTATGTAATTTTAATAAATTTTTTTTAAAAATCTTAAAATATTATTTTTAAAAGCAGCGATAACATTGTTTTTTTGTTTCAAATTTCATATTAATTTTCAACTCACAAGTTCTGCACTTGAAAATGTTTATATGCCTTAATAAATTTTTCTTGCGTGTTGGTCGGTTATCATGAACTTTTGATTTTTCTCAATCACATAAGTCTTAGTATATAGTTGTAATTTCTCTATTCTTCTAAAATTTTGGCATCTAAACCAAGTGTGTTCATGTTCAATTTATGCATCGTACATGGTTTAACCAGTATATACGGTAGGAAATATGCTTAAACAATGTTTACTCATGGGTTTTTGTGATGGCTTCTATTAGGGGCTTTGTCTTCCAGCGGTTTTCCCTGGAGACAAAAATCCATTCCGGCTCTAATTGCCCTGTTTGTTTCCTCCCCCACTGTATTACTGGTTAGTGCGAAAATTGGAAGGTGTACCCCGTAGACCTTCTCCTCTTCCCTTTACGTCTTGTTGCGTCAAGTCCGTCCATCACTGGCATCTGCACAACATTCAAGTACATAATCAATTCAAACTCTGTTAACCACTTTGTTCTTGAAAAAGTATCTGATAGAGATGGAAATCATAGGTTATTTACCTCACAGTCCATTAATATATAGTCATAGGGAAGAACATAAGACGCTCCCTTTTCTCTTTGATCTCTCAAATCGTTCCGAACAAGGTTTAGAGCTTCCTCCCCATTTTTGCATACCTCAACTATAGCACTATCCTGCTCAAGTTTCTTCATTGTGACCTTGCCCAATATTAGGACATCCTCAGCCACCAAGATTCTCTTCCCACTCCATAGTTTCTTCTTACTTGAATCAACATGAATTTCTTGCATTTCAGTCTGCCTGGGTTGGTATTGATCATGGGGTGGAGATGTTCTCAATCATCCGCTTCCAGCTGTAGGATTACCATCTTCCTGTATCTCCCCTTGTCAGAGTGGATGCTCATGGAACTAGGGATTTTCCAACTTTGGCTTGACATGGAAAGGCCTTGCAGATAATGAGCTACAATCTTGAGAAACCTTTTCAGCTTGAAATGTGTTTTTTCTCTTCACATTACCGCCGAATTCAGGTAGGGGGTTAATAACTTTATACAATCGGCTTCCATGCAAAGATTTCACCCGTAAATCATCTTCCGTCTCGGATATTTCCTCTTTAGAATTGATTGTCTGGGAAGTTGAGTTGTCCAACCAAACTGCCTCACAAGTATTCTGAAGGTCTTCTCAGAATTCAGACATAATCTCATGGAGTTTCTATCAAATGGTCCTGCACCAGCATCAATCACCAGGAGTATGAACCCCGTTGAAGCTTTCTTTCTGCACGATTGATGTTTCTGCTCTGTTCCATCCGTGGTGCTCAGAGGCAAGTCCTTACAATTTGCATTGTCGCTTCTTGAACACAAACCCAATTTCCCTATAGAATTGCTGGTGGAATACTTCCGTTTAGATTTGATTTTCTCGAGCACAGAGAAAAGCTGCTCCCATCTTTCTACAACCGACACATTTATCCCCAGACTCTCCCTGTATTTCTGAAAAGTTCCTCTGCGCCCATTGTTCTGAATCAAGAGAACAACTTGAGATCCTTCAAGCTTGGGACTTGAGCTGAGAATGCCCAGCCTGGGACTAGGAGTTCGGTTGTTCAAACTGGGATTCGGGATCTGGATTGTTAGCCCTGAATGTTGAGCACCATTGGTAACTGTAAGATTCTCTCCAGGCTCATTTTCCCCTTTAATATTTCCAACAGTGGCGGTTTCAAGGAAGACATTGAACCTGAAACACATCCCCCTTTTCACCAATCTCTTTATCAACAATTCCTATTTCTCCACCCATCAAACGTACCTAATAATGCTAGAAAAAGGAAAAAACGTGGACTATAGTAGTATGAGCAAGTGATGTGAAACAGGTTGTATCTTCATCTAATAACAGTTTGCAACTTACCAGGGACTGAACAATTAGTGGTCCCAATCCTGTTCCGCTGAGAGCCGTTTCTTCTTGATCATTCCCCAGGGCTGTTCCTTCTCCTTACCTTCTAGTTGCTGTATCTTTAACCTGAACAAAGCTTTCAAAGAAAGACACTTGCTTCTCATTTGGAATTCCTTTCCCTGTATCTTCCACCTCGAAAACAAATTCCATGGAGTTTGGATTACATCTGACCGCGTCAATGGCCTTTATGTCATCACAGGTTTCCTTCTTGGAAAAGAACCTGAACAAGCTTTTGTTGAAGCCACTCTGATTGGAAGCAAGAATTGCACTTTGCAGGCTAGGTTTCTGGACCCAAGCTCGCAGCGATACTTGCCCCTCAGAAGTAAATTTCACTGCATTGCTTAGTAAATTGCACAGGATTAGTTCCAACTTCGCTCTGTCACCTCACACATGTGAAAATTTAAGGATGGATCGGTCATAAGGGTCTAATACCCCATCCACACCCTTCTTCATGCCCACAAGATGGAAAGAATCAGCTCCTCGTTCTAGCATCTCTGCCACATTGAATTCTTCCTCCTCCAATTGCATTTTCCGAGCTCCAATCTTGCTCATATCCAGAATTGAATTCAATAACCCTGAAAATTAAGATAGTGAGTTATGAACAGATACATGTTACACAAGTATACACTATTTTTCTTTACTCTAATGGATGTGCTTCTAATATCAACTTAATAGATGGAGGGAATATTAGTTACCTAATAAATTCTTAGTGCAGGAATCCATATCTTTCAGATTTGATTGTAACTCAGACCCACGAACGACTTCCTTTTTGGATGTCCTTATTAGTTCAGTGATGCATGCCA
>BPVZ01000001.1:7791926-7803139 GCA_020521535.1 Rubroshorea leprosula | reverse complement strand
AACTTGATTATATTGGAAACATTGATTTTTTAGCTGAAGTATGCGTGTCCCTTTTTATAAGATGGAAAATTGCTGCTTCATTTTGAGGCATTTTGTTATTCCTAACTTAGATGGGTATATGCTGTATTCTATGCCAAATTTTAGGTCTTTTAACAGAGAACATCAGGATTCAAAAAGAAGATATCTTGGCTGATTTCTTAAAGAGCTTAACAGGTGGCCATCCAGGTAAACAGCTTCTAAATATTGATTGCCTCGAATTAGTTTAGACCTTGACTTCTAACTATCTAGTAGCATTCTGTTACCGTGCAGAGACAATGGTGGGAGTGCAAGTCAAAGCATGTAGACAAAGTTTAATTTTTCAAGGTATTGAAGACTACCATCTAATTTGCCATTCTTATTAGTAAAATTGTTTAACATTTCAGTTTTGTTGGAGCAGATTGGCTAATTTTATGAACTATTTGAAATGGATGCACATATTGGAGCAAAAGAACTGGATTTGCAATACATGAATGTACTAGTTGATCTGATTCTTTTAATTGCTAAGTGCTAGCTGCAACATGTTGAGTTTCTATGTTGGTCCTTGTTTTTCCGTTGAATTATTATATCGGATATTTTTTCTTTAGTATTTCTTGTTGATGTTTAGGATAGAAAAAATGAAGGAGAAGCAATTCTGTTATAATTTTCCACTGCTATTCTTTTTGCCTGTTAAAAGAGAGATTTATTGCAAATTCATCCATGCTATTTATTTCCATTTCCACCTTCAAATTAGTACTTGATGCCAGCTCACATTTTCAGGGGGAGCAAACTCATTGTGGATTTCCAGAGAGGAACTTCTCTGTGAAGAACACTTTAAAATATGCTCCCTTTGATCAATTAGATTGCATGTTGTACAAATTACTGTCAAAGGAAATTGACCATCCTAAGCTTCTTTTTTCCAGATTGAGGATGACTCTGAGTGCAGTGCATTCTGTTGTTTATTGGCTGAGCTAAGGCCAGTAGAAATTATAAAACCTGCTCAAAATCTCAATCCTGAAACTGAGAGAGCATTGCTAAGGCATACAAGAAATCCCTTAGTGAATGAGTTGATTCCATCTGTGGAATTCTGGGATGCAGAAAAAACTATTTGTGAAGTCAAAACCATCTACAGGCGCATTACTGACGGATCAGCTTCAGGACCTGTGAATGACATGGGTTCTGATGCTATTAAATCTCATGGGGGAGAAGATGCATCAGACTTCCTCCCAGATGTTCTTTCCAAGCTACTGAGTGCAGGCAACAGTGGCAGCTTAGCACTTTCAGCTCTTGGTGGCACTCTTTATTATTTAAGACAGGCTTTTTTAGATGAGACATTGCTTAAATTTGCAAAGTTTGAATCACTTCCGTGCTCTGATTTCAGTAATATAGCTCAAAAACCATACATGGTTCTTGATGCTGCTGCTCTGGAGAACCTTGAAATCTTTGAGAACAGCAGAAATGGAGACTCCTCTGGGTAAGCATGCACATTCTTGTAAACATTTAAATCCAGTATTGGTCTAACATTGTTTTAAGTAAATTTTTTTGTTTGTGAAGGACACTATATGCACAATTAAATCATTGTGTGACAGCAGTTGGAAAAAGATTGCTTAAAACATGGCTTGCAAGACCTTTGTACCACACAGGGTTGATCAAGGAACGCCAAGATGCTCTAGCAGGCCTAAAGGTGTGTTTCTTAGTAATGCTCTTCAATCATCATTTATCCCATGTCTAATTCTTGAAAAGCCTTGAAAGTTATTTTCTAATTTGTTAGGCTTATATGGTAAAAGTCTGTTCTCAAGTGGTTTAGCAACTCTTTGGTAATTTTTACTTAATATATCCTGTGTACCAGGGTGAAAACTTGTCATATGCACTAGAATTTCGGAAGGCATTAACTAGGCTTCCTGATATGGAGCGGTTGCTCGCACGCATCTTTGCTAGCAGGTAATCTTTAGATGATGTATAAATGTATATGCTATTGTTTGTAAATTCTACCAAAGGGCATTATTTCATTTAAATTCTTTAAATTCTTTCCCCCCTTTTTTTTTTGGTATGAATGCAGTGAAGCTAATGGAAGAAATGCAAATAAAGTAGTTTTGTATGAAGATGCTGCAAAGAAGCAACTCCAAGAGTTCATATCAGCTCTGCGTGGCTGTGAATTAATGGCTCAAGCATGTTCTTCACTTGGTGTCATTTTGGAAAATGTGGAGTCTAGGCAGCTGCATCATCTGCTAGCTCTTGGTATTATTGGCTCTGATGTTATTGTTACTAGTTCTCTGATATTGTTTAGCATCTTTTGTTTTACCCACCTGCAGGTAAAGGTCTTCCTGATATCCATTCAATTCTTAAACACTTCAAGGATGCATTTGATTGGGTTGATGCAAACAAATCTGGACGTATAATACCTCATGAAGGAGTTGATATGGAGTATGACACTGCCTGTAGAACCGTTAAGGAGATTGAATCTAGTTTGACAAAATACCTCAAGGAACAGCGGAAACTGCTTGCAAATTCATCAGTAAGAATTTTGTCCACAAAGGCTTTGGCATTTCAATCTCTTAGTGCATCCCAGCCTATTCCCAGTAAGGATTAACTTGCTACTTTGTTACCTCATTTGTTACAGATCACTTATGTCACAGTTGGAAAAGAAGCATACCTATTAGAAGTACCAGAAAGCTTGCGAGGAAGCATTTCTCGGGATTATGAGTTACGTTCATCCAAAAAGGTCATATCACTGATGAATCGATGTTTTCATTAGGTCATGCTCTTCGGGGATGATCTAAGACATTTGGACCAATCAAATACAGATATGTTGAAAACATTAGGAATAATCACAGTAAAGTTATGTGAGCTTTATTACTGGTTATTGCTTTATAACTCTGTGTCAGCAATTCTTGTGAGTTGATACTATGTTTCCTGCTTTTAGCATTCTTTAAGTCATTTGCTTTGTACCTTTTAAGAATTGTGGTGAAAAGTTACTCAAATTTAAGATGTGTCATCGAACTTTGTGATTTGTTTCTCAAGTTGTCTTCCCATTAGTCATACTACTTATTCGACTACAGAGCCTTGTCTTAAGAAATATCTTTTGCCATGGTTGATAGCTTTCAAGAGTAATTTAATAGCGATTTCTTTAGCATTACTTTTGACTTGATTTTAGTTTCACTTTTGTGTGACATATGCAGGGCTTTTTTCGATACTGGACTCCATATATTAAGAAGTTGTTAGGAGAGCTGTCACAAGCTGAATCTGAAAAGGAGACAGCTTTGAAGAGCATTTTGCAGAGGTTAATTGGACGCTTCTGTGAGCATCATAATAAATGGAGACAGTTGGTGTCAGTTACTTCAGGTATGTATACTGTAATAAATTATACATCATATGGTTCCATTTATCCTGGATAGCTGAAGTTGGCTATTGCATGTTGCAGAACTGGATGTATTAATCAGTCTGGCAATTGCAAGTGATTTTTATGAAGGACCATCATGCAGTCCAGTTGTTGTAGACTCATCATGTTCAAATAACGTGCCGTGTTTCTCTGCGAAATGCTTAGGACACCCTATCCTTAGAAGTGATTCTTTAGGCAAGGGTGCCTTTGTCCCCAATGATATTAATATTGGTGGTTCTGATCATGCAAGTTTTATCCTTCTTACTGGTCCTAATATGGGTGGAAAGTCAACCCTTCTCCGCCAAGTTTGCTTGGCTGTGATTTTGGCTCAGGTAAGGTTTTGACTTTTGTTATTGTGAATTATTAATTTTGCCTCATTTTCTTCAGTAAACACAGTTGGCCCTCCATAGGTGGGAGCAGATGTCCCTGCAGAAAGCTTTAAGCTGTCCCCTGTTGACCGAATCTTTGTCCGGATGGGAGCAAAAGATCATATAATGGCAGGCCAGAGTACATTTTTAACAGAGCTTTCAGAAACTGCATTAATGCTGGTAATTTCTCTCAATTTGCATGTAAACACTCTCTTAAGTTGTAAAATGTAAATGTCTTTCCTTTCTGTCAATATTGTTCCCTATCTCTTGAATGATTACAGAGCAATTGCTGAGAGTAAACTAGCCAAAAGTTTCCACTGAGATCTTTACAAAATCTAAGTATACATTTAAACTAAGTCAAACAAACATCATAATGAAGAAAATTGCATTGGCTGCAATATCATATATAAAATAGAAAGAAATTGGTTGTCTTTTCACCTGGTCCAAGTTCCATTCAAGAGTTGTGAAGCATTAAAGTTTTTCCTGCTTAATGTTTTACGTCATTTATCCTTTCTTTTAACTTGTGATGGTTGATGCAGTCCTCAGCAACTTGTAATTCATTGGTGGCATTGGATGAACTTGGACGTGGAACATCAACCTCAGATGGACAAGCCATTGCGTTGGTTCTCCTACCAATTTCTCTTTTCCTAAATTATTTGCATGATAGTTTTTGCTGATCCCATTTTCTTGTTTAACAAATTTTATTGGCAGAGAATCAGTTCTTGAACATTTTGTTCACAAGGTGAATTGTCGAGGAATGTTTTCAACTCATTATCACCGTTTAGCTGTGGACTATCAGAAAGATTCCA
Organism: Rubroshorea leprosula; assembly: GCA_020521535.1. Lineage (NCBI taxonomy): Eukaryota > Viridiplantae > Streptophyta > Magnoliopsida > Malvales > Dipterocarpaceae > Rubroshorea > Rubroshorea leprosula. The sequence continues at coordinate 7,798,568 of BPVZ01000001.1, read as the reverse complement.
AGGTATGTGTACTTCCGTTTGGTACTGTTTTGAGGCTGAAGCATGCATTATTTTCTAGTGATATTATATTGCATAATTTGCATATTGAACTTTTGGTTGGCAATATGATGACCATATAGTCATTCATACGCGTTACTTACCACAGAAGGCTTCCAAATTTCATCCAAAAGTTTAATTTGTTTTTTATTTCTCTTTCCTGTTCTTACAGGTCTCTCTCTGCCATATGGGATGCCAAGTTGGAAATGGTGTTGAAGGTGTGGAAGAGGTTACATTTCTCTACAGGTTGACCCCTGGTGCCTGCCCCAAAAGCTACGGCGTCAATGTTGCACGACTGGCTGGTACACTTCTTTGCTATTACAACCTCACAGTCCATTGACTGCATGTATCAGCCCTAGAAGAAGTAAAACTGGAAAAACTATTTGGCAGAAATTCTTAGAAGTAAATATTTTGTAAACTAGTTTTACAAGACCAGTATTGGAGTGAAAATTTGCGTGCATCTCATCAAAAAATTGATGTGTCAATCAAATAATAGATTCTGTGAATGAAGAACCTGGCATGTGTTTCTCTGATAAACTCCAAAACTCACTGTTTAAAACATTTCAGGAATACCTGACTTGGTACTTCAGACTGCTGCGGCCAAATCCAAAGAGTTTGAGGCTGCGTATGGTAGTAAGAGGAAGCGATCTGAAAACAACTTGCCAATACAAAGTCGTGCTAATAAGATGGCAGTTCTCATTCAAGAGTTGACTAATATCACAACAAAAATGAGTTCCTTCAACTCTTTTAAGGGCATCGATGTCAGACCATTGACTGATCTTCAACAGAAAGCAAGACTGCTTCTGAAGCAACATTGAAGGAATTTCCACTTGTATATCACTTCACACGGCTATATTTTTACCGTTGCTGAGGTATGTTGAGGATTTCTTTGGATTGGTGGAGCGTTAGAATTCCTTTTTTCACCATTGGAGCCAACTGCTTGAAAATTTTCAAATTGTCCAGAGATGTGGGCTGAAGTGTCCCTGTCATCCGACCTTTGCCCAGCAAGCAACATTGGTAAATCAACGTTATCAAATTCTAAAACAATTGTAAATTGTAAGTCTACCCTTTCTGTATAGTGTAATTATTTTAAATCATTTTCAATCCAGATTGTCAAGAGATGGGTTTTGTTTTTTCAACAACAATGGAATAGTTGTATCATTATGTTTACAATCATTTTAGCATGATATTAAATAAAATATGATATAATATTAAATAAATAAATAAATAAATATAATATTATATATAAATTTTAAATAAAAAAATTAATTATATAACAACATTGTGGTATTATAATATTTTTTTATTTTAAACGTGAGATATTTACGGAACTTGTGAAGGGGCAGTTACGCCGAGTCACCGATACTGTAAAATGCTGTCGGCTGCCCATCTAACTTGTTTTGAAAGGAAATGCTCCATGGTTAGCATTCTAGAACACATACTGCTAAAAAATATTAAGGAACACATGCAAACCATGCCTCCTAGCTCCAAAGTCCTAACCTAACCAGATTCCCCAAGTATCCATGGTTGCGGGCAAAACGATGTGCCTTACCTACGGCGCAGACAATCTAGATCCTGCTGATGAATTTTCCGTTTTACCCCTCGAAGGAAATTGGAATTTCCTAGAGTTTTTGGCCTTTTCGCATATCAAGCAAACCAACCGAACCCGTTTTCTTCATATAATCTTAGGGTTAAAATTCCCCGAATTGATCCTTTCCTGTAATGCGACGGCAGCCTTGAATTTGACCTTCTGGTTCTCCTCTAATACTTAGATCTTTCCCCAGTTCGAGCTCGATCCGATCGTATTGAGAAACCCTACAAGTTTAAGCCATGTTTCTTTTCGATTGGTTTTATGGAATTCTTGCTTCCCTTGGTCTGTGGCAGAAGGAAGCGAAGATCTTGTTTCTGGGTCTTGATAATGCCGGCAAGACCACCTTGCTCCATATGTTGAAGGATGAGGTTCGTTTTCAATTTCATCTTTATCTGTGTTTATTTGATTTTTTTTCGCAGTTGGGTTTAATTGTTGTGATCGATTTGCTCGGTTTTTATCTAACCTGAATGAAATTCTGGATCCGTAAAATCTTGTTTCATCGTTTATGACTCGTAAAACCCAGAAATCCCCTCTTAATTGGACCTGATTTGTGAGCTGATTTTCATCATTTGAGTTAGGAAAAGATGAAACTGATGAACATAACTGACTAAGTCCACCCCCCCCCCCCCCCCCGCTGCATTCTACCTTGTCAAAAAGGTTGCATGAATATAAATAATAACCGCGGAGGTAATTCAGCTCTTGGTTTGGGACATTGATCATTGGTGAACTGTTTGCAGAGGTTGGTGCAACACCAGCCAACTCAGTATCCGACATCAGAGGAGCTTAGTATAGGGAAAATTAAGTTCAAGGCATTTGATTTGGGAGGTCATCAGATTGCACGCAGAGTCTGGAAGGATTACTATGCCAAGGTAAAGTAAAAAATAAAGCTTTTTTTTTCTCTCATGATCCCTTTGTTCTAATTACAACCTTTTCATTGTTGTGTTAATCACTCATATATTTGTCTGCATATTTTTTATTATTTTGAGTATCTCAAGCTGTAGAGATACCAAATTTTGTTGCTTTCTGAGTTTGATGTCCGATTGGTTAAATTTTGCCTCATATTTGACAGCATGCATTTTAAATTAAGCCTTCAGGTTGACACTTGTAGATCTCATATGCAGACCACAATTTTGAAATCTTTTCGAAGGGGGTTTTAAAGTGTTAATTGGTTTATTTGGTTAGGTTTGTAATATGGCCAAATTTACAATTGTGCGTGCAGAATTGTTTAATTGAGATATGATCACATCTTGCACAATGCCTTAGATAGGCGTAAGATGATATCTTACCATTGTTGCATCCACTTTCCTTGAAACATGCTGCTCCAGTTATAGTTGATTTTCATGCAAAAATAAGAATTGTCCAACGTAAGGAAAGGGGGCAACCTTTCTGCTTTCTGCATGCTCTGAAAAAGTATTTTATGTAACGTTTCATTTTATGTTTTACATATCATCAAATCTTTTATCTGTTTTTGTTTTTCGTTATAAAGAGTCTTTGTATTAGTTTCATTTAGAGGGTAAAAAAAAAAGAAACTTTTTTCCTCTTCTTCTTTTTCTTCTGATAAAGACTTGTTTCTTGTCAATTTAGATGGGGGCAGGGAAGGAGTGGTGGATTTGTACCCTAGTCAGCATTTGAAATAGAGTTGGGTTTATGTGGTGCTCTCAATCACCTATTCATACATTGAACTTATCTGCCTTTCACCATTTCTCAATTCAATTGTTATTTTCTGTAATAAATTTGAATTTTCTGTTTATTGGTTTGTCAGTGTTGCTCGATAGTTTGTTTTTGGTTATCTTTGCTAGTAAATACTTCCAATCTGTAATTTCCTGTTCTCAGGTGGATGCAGTTGTGTACCTGGTGGATGCCTATGATAAGGAGAGGTTTGCTGAATCAAAGAAAGAATTGGATGCACTCCTTTCTGATGAGGCTCTTGCCAACGTCCCATTTCTTATACTAGGAAACAAGATTGATATACCATATGCTGCCTCAGAGGATGAGTTACGTTATCACCTTGGCCTGACCAACTTCACAACTGGTAAGGGGAAGGTAAATCTGGCAGACTCAAACGTCCGTCCACTAGAAGTATTCATGTGCAGCATTGTTAGAAAAATGGGATATGGTGATGGCTTCAAGTGGCTGTCTCAATACATCAAGTAAACTAATGATGAGGAAGATGTGTCAAGACAGACATGTTACGGAGCGAAATTCGACCTCACCATGCTCTTCCCCACCAAGAATTGTATTCATGGGACTATTTTGAACCGCCTTAAGTGGGTTTTGAGTTGAATGTCTTTCGTTTTGGATATATATGTGGAAGGAGGTGTTAAAATGTCACTAGGCTGCCAAATCTGCTTATTTCAGACTGTCTCTGGTATTGTAGGTTGTGGAATGAACTTTCTCCATCTCTTGCTTATTCAAGCTCTTAAATATTATTGATTTTATGCCTACTTTTTATGGAGTTTTTTCCTCCATGCCAACTTCATTCCTAACTAAAACATTGTTATTATGTATCTCTGATCTCAAGGGCTTGCCAATTCTAATATGATAATGCTTCACAAGAAACTAGTGATGAAATTAATAATAATTTTTGTATTTTTAAATATTAATTAATATGAAAAGGTTACCACAATAATTACAAGCACATATTAGAAAAGTTATTTATTTAAAAATCTTCAAGTGGCTTCCTATGTGTAGAATTTGGGTGGGGGTGTACTATTTACTTTGTTGAAAGCAAGAAGAAAGAATTTTCTTAATAATCCTCTCTTTTCTCAAGGTCGATTTCCTTACGAATGACAAAAAAAACGTTCGTTTAAAATTAAAATTTATGCCTATAGACGATTTGTAAGAGGAAGGAATGCCTCTTACAGAGTGGATTATTAAATTTGCCTTGAATAACTTCAACGACTTAAACACTACCATAGATTTAAGTTAATAGATCCTAATAAAACTATACAAAATGCAAACTAACATAAACTTGCAAGAACAAAATGTTCTCAAATTAAATTAAGTATGTTTATTATCAAATTAAATTGTTATTTGCAAACAAATCTAAAAATTAAATTACTACAGAATTAGAGATCTAAGATTAAACTAATATGCTTGAAATTGAGAATAAGTGTGAATGCCATATAAATAATTATTTGATGAAATGTTACTTATCATAAATATTAAACTAATGCCAGCCAGAAAAAGAACAATACTTTATAGAAATTCAAAAGCTTGATATTCATTACATGAAACAAAATTGCTTAAGCAAATACATGAACTAATTTGGCTACTAGAATGATGAAGATTGGGAATTGTGCTAAAAACCAAAATCTATAAGCTAAAGTGAACAATCATTGAGAAACTAAAAGTCTGAAAGTTTGTCAAGTTATGTGCAGGGTAGGCCATGTGTTGAATGATGAAAAATTTTCCTTTTGTTTTCCTCTTCCCCTCTTACAACTCCTTGCAATTATTTGATCATGGGCAATTTCCTGAAGAAGTTGGACATTTGAGCAGCTGACTGAGTCAAAATTCCATCCATATTTTGCCACTTGTCTCATTATCAGTCAGCTTACATTCTTAACTAAAACCAACTCTTAAAAACCAGCTGAAATAATCTCAGCATAACTCAAATAGGCAACCAAAAATTAAAATCTTATCTTTTCGGCTCTTTTTTTCTTATGTGGCACATAATTTGTTACGAGATTCAGAATTGCATATCTAATATGGTTAAATCACCTCTATCCATTAAAAATATTTGACACTTGACCTAATTTTAAATTTTTATAATTTATGGTGTAAACAGAAGTCTTATGTTAATTAGTTAGATCTTAAAGAGAAGATTAAAGTCTGGTCACCACTATCTGGCTTTCGTGGCCACGCTTCTCATCAAGAAGCAAAGTGGGGGTACCCTGGAGATATGCGCAGTTCGAGTCTCAAGTTTGATACTTCCTCATTTCCTTAAAAACAGATATTAACTATATTAATGTAATTTTTATTATAAAAAAAGAAAAAAACGAAGAGAAGTTTAAAGTCTTCATAAAAAAGAATAAATAAAAAAAAATTAAAGGGGCGTTGAATTGTTACACCAAAGACAAATACCAAAGACAAATGCAAATGAAGTGTAACCCAGTCGTACACCACATCTTTAAAACATGCAACCACCGTTCAAAGACGTCGAGACCCCAGCAGCAGCCAGTAGGCCCACTACCCCATGCCTAAACCCAGCGTCTCAGTCACGCCCTCCCTCAAAGCCTCAAAAGAGTATCCGCGTTTTTACCACCAATTCTCAACCTGCGTCACATCTGCTTTCCACCATCTTTCGTTTCGTCCATCCCTTCAACTTCAACATTTGACGCTTGACTCTTTCTCCATCCTCATCTCCTATATATAGCATGCACCCACATATCTTCTTCATCCATACCCATTACTTTCGTAACACTCTCTACTCACTACTCTCTTTTTTGTAGACTGCAATTCGGACCAATTCAACTGAGAATACTTGGAATAATCACATTCAAATATGGGAAATTCAGTCTCTTCTTGTTTCATTCCGCAATTGAATTCTAAAAAGAAAGCCAGAGTTATTGACGCTGAAGGAAATCTGAGGCGGGTTAAGCTCCCTGCAAAAGCGGGGGAGCTCATGGTGGAGGAACCAGGCCACGTCGTCTCTATGGTGGACCAGCTCCGGGTGACGAGACGCGTGTCCGCCGTGCGGGCTGACGATGAGCTTTTGGCCGGAAAGGTTTACATGTTGGTTCCAATTTGCAGGGTGAATTGCAGAGTTACGGAAGCGGAGATGGAGAGGATAGAAGCTGCCTGCTCTGAGAAGAAGAGGAAGGAAATGTCGCGGAAAAAGAGAAGGGGTGGTAAGGTTTCACCAGCTGTGACGGGGCCGGAGGAATTCAGGAAGGAAGAAGATAGTAGAAATGAAGTTTTGCGGACAAAGATAGAAATTCCCTGTTATCGAAAGCGGCGGAATTACGCCGCGGCGCCGTGGAGTCCGGGATTGGAGACAATTTCTGAAAAGTGAT
>BPVZ01000001.1:7767080-7785892 GCA_020521535.1 Rubroshorea leprosula | reverse complement strand
ATAAGCTTGTCTTAGCATTAAAGTCAATCGAAACCAACCAAATCCGAAAAATTTCCCAATTGGAAGCACTCAATTGGCACACATGGGGAGCAATTTTTTTTTTTTGAACAGCAAAAAGATATATATTGATAACCAGAGTACAAGGGGCACCCCAAACCCTTAAAACAACAATATTTGAGAGGCATAAACTTACAAGAGCGGACTAACCTTGCCCAATAGTGTCGACACCCAAAACAAGTTTCGACACTATGCCCGTGTCGAATTTATGTCCTCTGTTGCAGTTAACTTCGAACACCCTGTTCTGATCATCAAATAAAACTCCCACATAACAACCCACTGGCATGCAGAGACATTGAGCATGTATTTACTACAGCTTGACTAAACCAACAGTAGGTCTAGGACTCACACTACAGTAAAGTACCTGCTCAATGATGCTTTTCAGGAAACTGTTCGCCCTCTAATTTTTGAAACTCAGCTGAACTCTTTTGTCTTTGAGGCTTAGGGCTGGTTCCAGCATCCACTCATACAGATTGAAAGAGTAACCTGTTGTCCTGCCCTTAATCCAATTAAAGGATCTTAACTGCACCAGTTCAACAATTCTGTCCACTTCCCACTCCTGATTTTTGAAGATTTTTGCATTTCTAACCATCCAAAGGGACCACATGATGGAGAACCATATTACATCCCACCCTGTTCTTATTAGAGGGTTTTTGTACGGATGACGGTGTTGCTGAAAGTCCTCTTGGCAGGTCAGAGGGTGAACCAATAATAGTCTCCACCATTGAGCACATTTGCTTCTTACCAAGTAGGCCACACTACAATGAATGAAGAGATGGTTGGCGTCTTCAATATTGGCTCCACATAAGCCTCCACATAAGCTGCACATCGCTTGATTCACGTCAAGAATGATTCCTCTCTTGTACAAGTTAAGTTTTGTGGGTATTTTATCCTGCAGGACCTGCCACCCAAATGCACAAATTTTTGTGGGGATGAGATTATTCCATACTCTTACATGTGTCTGCGTTGTGTTGCTGATGTTGTTGCCGGAGAGCAAGCCATAAGCTGTTTTGACAGAATATTCTCCTTCCTTGTTGTACCTCCACACCCAACAGTCTTTTTGGCCTTTTACTGGCAATGTGCTGTTAATGATCTCTAGCATCTTGGTAAGATTGTCTTCCTCCCACTCATATAGTGACCGTCTCCAATGTAGTGTCCATTGCCATTTATCTTCCCTCCATGTTCCCATCTGAGAAATTCTTTTATCTTTGTCTGTAGAAACAAGAAAAAGTCTAGGAAATCTATTAGCAAGGGGTTGGTCCCCTGTCCAATTGTCCTTCCAGAAATTGACTAAACAACCGTCCCCCATATTCAGTCTAAACCCCCCTGACAACCATCCCGTGTTACATAGATCAGTATGGTCGATTCTACAAATGTTCCTCCACCACATAGACCCCCTATGGCCATTCCCATTAACCCATTCAATCCAGCTGCCCTCTGGCCTGCCATATTTATGATAAATGACCTTGTAAACCAGCCCCTCATCACCTCTAGCTAATCTACTCCACCACTTCCCCAACAGAGCTAAGTTGAAATTTCTAAGATCTTTGACCCCTAGACCGCCCTCATTTTTACTTTTACAGACTTTATCCCATGACACCCAGTTAATTTTCCTCTTGCTCTCCCCGCCTCCCCATAAAAAGTTCCTACGAATTTTATCTAAGGAAAGAATCAAACCTCTTGGGAGCAGGTGCACGGACATAGAAAACACTGGAAGACTGGTCAGCACTGCGTTAAGGAGAGTTATCCTACCACCAAAAGAGAGAAACCGACCTTTCCATTGGCTCAACTTCTTCTCAAAAGTCTTGATCAGAGGCTTCCATAGTGCAATGCTTTTGATGTTGCTACCAATAGGTACCCCTAAATATCTGTAGGGGAATGCTCCTTGCTTACAATGCAAGATGTGGGCCATTTTTGACTTCCATTCATCAGAGACATTTAAACCGAAGAGTTGGCTTTTCACAAAATTAATCTTCAGTCCCGATACCAACTCGAAAATTCTCATTATACTCTTTGCTGCCCAAATATTCCTCTCTACAGCCTTGCCAAATAGAATCGAATCATCGGCGAACTGTAAATGAGACACTTTCATACCTCCATTGCCAATGTCAATTCCTTCGAAGAGCCCATGATTGATTGTAGAGGAGATAATGCCATTAAAGCCTTCTGCCACCAGTAGAAATAAATAGGGTGAGAGTGGGTCACCTTGTCTCAGCCCTCTGCTGATTTTAAATTGCCTTGTAGTGCTGCCATTGATTAGGATTGACATCTCTGCTGTCTCCAGACATGCTGTGATCCACCTTCTCCATTTAGGGTCAAAATCCATTCTCAACATCATGTAATCTAGGAAATCCCAGCATACTTTATCGTAGGCCTTCACGAAATCCATTTTGAACATGAAGCTAGCCATCTTCTTTCTCTTTGCTGCATCGATTGTTTCATTGGCAATCACTATGCTGTCCACCATTTGTCTACCCCTGATGAATGCCATTTGGCTTTCTCCAATGATGCTGTCCAATACTAAGCTGATTCTGTTAGCAAGGAGCTTCGCTATCACCTTATACATGACGCCAATTAAGGATATGGGCCTAAACTCCTCTATTTTCTGTGGATTAGTAACTTTGGGTATCAACACAATGAATGAGCTGTTTACACCTCTAACCAATTTTCCATTTCTGTGAAAATCATCAATGAACCCCATTACACTGTCTTTTATTGTTTCCCACATTTCTCTTATAAACTTGAAATTGAAATCGTCCGGTCCCGGTGCTTTTGAGCTTCCACAACTCCACACTGCTTTTTTTACTTCATCTTCACTGAAAGGAGCGACCAATGAGCGATTGTCTTCTGATGAGATCTTCTTAAAAGGAATTCCGTCAAGGTGGGGACGTTGCCACTTGTCTTCTTTGAACAGGTTCTCAAAATGGTTTGCCACCCCTCCTTTGATTTCATTAACTTGTTCCAAATAATTATCTCCCACTTTTATGCCAACTATTTCATTCCGTCTCCTTCCTTTGACGCACCTGTGGAAGAATTTAGTGTTAGCATCACCATCTCTGATCCAAGTCTTCCTAGCTTTTTGACGCCACATACTCTTTTTCATATTCTGTAGATTCCATAAGTCCAGGAAGCTGTTCCTCCTCAGTTGCACCTCTTGTTCATTAATGGCTGTCTCTTCCCCTTTCAAATCAATGGCAGTAATAGAGTCTTTACACATATTAATTTTGAGGTCTATCTCAGAAGCCTTATTTTTGCTCCACCCTTTCAAAACTTTCTTCGTTGCCTTGAGCTTTTCTTTTAATTGAAAACCATGCCATCCAGAAACCACTGTCGAGTTCCATGTCTTTGTCATTAGTTCTTTGCACTCCGGTGTTTCCAGCCACATATCAAAAAATCGAAATGGTTTTGGGCCCCAATCAACTATTTGGTTTTTCATCAAAATTGGGCAATGATACGATATTGTGCGCTTTAAACCCCATTGTTTCATGTCATCCCATTTTTCACACCACTCCTCTGACAGTAAAAATCTGTCCAATCTGCTCATTACAGCTCCATTTGCTTGGTACCATGTGAATTTTCTGCCAATTAAGGGAAGATCTACAAGGCCACATTCTCTAATAAATTCATCAAATTCTGCCATATCCCTTCGACTGGTTCTCCCTCCATTCCATTCCTGCTGATTTCTTATGGCGTTAAAATCACCCATGAGGCACCATTTTCCTTCTGCTTCCATCATTAGCTCCTTAATGCTGGACCAACAGGTTCTTTTTCCCATCATGTCACAAGGTGCATATACATTTAAGATATAAACAGGGATTTTGGAAGCCCCCCAAAAGCCATGAACCCCCACAAAATTCTCCCCTTCTATTATTTTTTCTTTCTTCAAAATATCGTTATTCCAAATACATATGAGCCCTCCAGATGCTCCTCTAGACGGTTTGGCTACCCAGTCAAAATTTTCTGCCCCCCAAATAGATTTACACAACTGAAAATCGACCTCCATCATCTTCGTTTCTTGAATTGATAAAAACTCTACTTTTTCAGAAACAATAATTTCTCTAATTCCACTTTTCTTACCCTTCCCCCCCAGTCCTCTTATGTTTAACGACAAGAGAATCATGATAAATTAATACAGCCAAACCCCTCTGAATTAGCTTTACTAACCTTAAGCGTTCTTCACAGCTCTCTATCTCGATCTTCCATGTCTTCTAGTCTCCTAATCACCTCAATATCATTCCCCCTGTCACCGACGCCGATCTCTTTAGCAAAAGCCCATATTCTTTCCGCCATATTCTGATCCGTAGCTTTCCTCAAGCACATATTTCTGTTCTCAATGCCGCTGTCATTAAGTGATTCTCCAGCTACTTGATTTCTGGATCCAGGTGAGAATTTCGATACCAACTCCTATTTTCCTTTCCCCTTAGTTGGTTGTTTTTTGCCCTTCGAAATGAGCCCCTGTTCTTCATTCTTTTTTTCTCCCATGTAGATGGAGAGACACGATCTGGTTTTCTTCCTTCTTCTATGCTTCGCTTTCTTCAAATTTCTGCCCATCCATGCGTGCTCTTCCCCTAATTCGGACTCAAAGCCTTTCCAGAAGTCACGCCTCTGTCCTATAGTGTAACACTCCATTGGAGGTGATTTGCTCTGTCCTCCCATGTGAGCTTCCATTGGAGGTGTCTCGTTCCTTGTGTTTTCTTTAAAAGGTTGATTGGGCCCAGTATCCTTTAGAAAGCTATCTGCCACCACATTACTAAAATCAGTGTCATTTGACTTGGATGAGGGTCCATTAAGGGGCCTGTACTTGTTATTGGCCCAAATTCCCCTATGCTCTGCTGGGCTAGACGATTCAAGGGGCCTGTTCTGTTCCCTCCTCCTTTGTGTTTTCAATTTATTGCTGGTTTTTTTATCCTGGTTAACCAGCACAGTCTCCAAATCGTCTTTGGATTCTCCATGATTGCTGGAGCAGTTAGCTTGGATTTTGCCATCTTCAACAATCTGATGCGTGTCTTGGGAACCTTCAGCATTAAATGTGGAGTCATTCAACGTCAACACATGATCTCCATTTGAATTTTGGCGCTCCTTCACCCAACGGTAAGGAGATTGAACCTCCTCGAAATCCGTTCCCCTCAGCTCCAGCCTTCCAGCTACCACTTCTTCTTCTTCCTCCTCTCCGGTGGGTGTGTTCTTGCAGCCAACTGACGCCCCATTATGTTCAACATCGGAATCGTTGGGTAACGACCAGGATTCCAATGAGCCCTCATCCGAATCTGTCAATAATTTGAACACATGATCGGATTTCATGGAGAATATACCGTTGGTAGCTTCTTCTTCCATAACTTTGATTTTAAAAGGTTCGCCATTAACCAGAGCAGTGATACTTTTTGAGATAAAGTCCATCACAGGGGTTGAAATTAGCATTCTTCCTATGTCGAACCTCTGTTTTTTGTTGGTGCTGTCATCTAAGGTAATAAACTTCCCCCACACCGAGCCAATTGATTCAAAAAAATTGTGGCCCCATGCATGAATTGTAACCCTTTGGCATCGTAGCCAAACAAATCTCTCCTTAGCCACTATAGAGGAGTTCCATGGTTTAATATCCTTAAACCAATGTCTCATCCAATCTGGAGCAAGCTCTACTAAATCCTTAATCTCCTCTTTATCACCCCCTTCTAGTAGAACTAGGTGCCCCCCCATGGCTCTCACTCTACATGAAAAATAGCCCTCCATAAAGAATTTTTCTTGCAGAGTTGGAATTGTCTCAATTGAATGGACGGTTCCTACGTAACATCCCTGCAGCCATGCGTACTCCTCCTCCTGAATGGTAAAACTCATGCCAGCTTTTGCTTGATCCTTATCCTTAGCTCTCCAGACTTGTGCCGGAATATGGACAACATTCTTGTTCCGAGCTTGTAGGTGTTCTGAATCACCCTTCGGTTCTTTTCCATTCATAGGCTTGGGATCGTGCTCGCTATTTCCTTTCACCACTTCAGCAAACGTTCTATGCCCTCTGGCTCCTTGGCTCCTCTCCCTGTTTCTTGTGTGCTCATTGTGCCTTTGATTAATCTTCACATAACTTCTTTTTTCTTCGAACTTGGGTATGTTTACCCAAAGTTTAAGGCTTCCCACTCGAATCTGGTCCAGCTGAATCTCTAGCTCCCTCTCATTTCTGACATCTAGATATCTGACAAATCCGAATCTGCTGCCCATCTTATTCTTCCTCATCGGGCTGTAAATATCCAGGACTCTACCATACTTGCAGAAGGTTTGCCACATGTTTTCTTGTCTCCAATCCTCAGGGAAATTGGTGAAGAAGAACACAGTTGCTTGGTTGAATACCCGTCTGTCTATTCCTTGAATGTTTGTATTCCATGAACTTTTCTGACGTGCTGCGTTCCCATCTTGCTCAGGTCGGTTCCATCTTCTGAGACTGAAACTCTCCCAACGCTGTGCCGTCCTTCCGCCTCGTGTTCCCCTGCCGTAGAAACCTGCTCGCTCTCTACCTCTCATTGTTCCTATAAACGTACACATGGGGAGCAATTATTTGTAACAACTTATCGGCACAACCATCTCATTCAAATTACAATTTGTCTCCTACAAGAACAGAGCATGGTGTGCTAATGATCTAAATAGTTTAATGATCATCTTTTTTTATTAGAAATAAGAGATCTTAAGTTTGAGTCACAAGTCATGCAGGTGAAGTGTAATAAAGGACGAAAGATGATTACTTTTCATTATGTAATTAAATTAAAAAAAAAAAAGAACAGAAGATGGTGTTTCATCATTATCTCAGTGTCTGACATAAATACAATTTGCTTGATTTAACTCATTTAATCTTCAAAACATATAGGAATATTTTCCACCAAGGGCAACTCAACGCGACTATCGCAACAATTTATATCATTCTGTGATTCAACTACTATTGTTGGTACGAATGCCTTTTTAAGCATTAATTAACATTAATCTTGTAATAGAATCATACGACAAAAATTTCACTTTTTAAATAATAATTAATTTCCTTTTTATTAAATGACTCTAATATCATATCAAGAACTACAACTCAAAATTTGAAATTGATAAGTTTATTAATTATCCAATGGCACATTGGATTTATAACTCTTGCGGCACTAGTAATAAATGCATTCTTTCTCAGTATGGCATGTTGAGGTCTTGTTAACTAGTATACCAAAATTTTCAATTCTATACATTCTCTTCTTCTACTCAAGCAATTAAGAAAAATTTTGGAGAAAATGATAAGGGGTACATATAGAGATGAGACAGAGCAAATATTGGAAACAAAAGTAAAAGCATGGATAAGGATTGAAAAAGCAAATTCTAAAACAGTGGTTTGCAAAAAGGTGTTGTTGTATATAGTTGATTTCATTGAGGTTGTTAGAAGTTGATGATGGCTAATGGTCTTGGACCAAAACTGTCACAATCCCAATCCAACCTAAATCTCCTGCTTTTTAGTTGTAAATCTTTTGGATATCCATATCCAATAGCTGAACAAAATTTGGTATACAACAAATTCTATTATTCGAGTCAGCATCTTGGGATGAAGAGTGTGTGTTCGAATCAATTGGTCAAGAGAAGATCCTTTGCTTGCATGGATTTGTGGGAAGCAAAGAGGATTGCATTTGCCTATCATGAAAGGTGTCAGTTTCTAGCAAATTGTATCAGGTTCAGTTAACCCTTTGCTTTCTGGTCCACCTCGTTCTGCTTCTTGCAAGGCACCGAGTTTCTGTCGGATGTGGCATGACTTTTCTTTGTGTTATGCTTTGTTTTCCGTTTTGGTTTGTCTTGTTATGTTGTGATTTATCACTTGGGTGTGAAGGGGAGTTCTGTAATTTCCCTATGAAGTTTTAGATAATTTGTATACAGTTTGAATACCCTTGTACTCCTGTATTTATAAACTTCGATTCATCTAAAAAAATATAGCTGAACAATATTTGCTAGTTAACTAGTACTTATACATATTTTTCCTTTTTACAAAACTCAATTATTTGGAATTAATTCAAGTTAGACTCTATGAAAGAGAAGGGAAAATTTTTTTCAACATTTATTTTTTCAATTATAGAATTCAAATTTAAAATTTTAATTAAGAAAAATTAAATTCTTTTTATTTAAATTAATAGATTGTTAATAATATACGCACGTATTAATATTACTGTTGCCCACAACTTTTTTTTCTTTCCATTTTTTCTATTTTCAAACCTAAGCAATTCATTTTTAGATTTATTCCGTATAAATAGCAAAATTAATGTTAGTTAAGACATGATCATTAGAGTAATGGCATGGAATGTGTTTGACTTATACGGAGTAGGAGCACTTATCAAATAAGTACTACTATTAGAAGAAGGTTAAATGTGTAAATTAATTTTTAAAAATGTCGTGTTAAAGTAAATTACCACTTAATAAAAATATTGAAGCAATTTGCCCTTTAAATTTCTATTTTTAATAATCAGTTCAAATTTAAGGATTGTCACTAAATTTTGATAAACTATTATTCTTAAAATTTAGTGAAAAGTTAGTGGTAATGGTTAAACTTGAGTTAATTTTTTAAAAATAAATATTTAGGATGAAAAATTGTGTCAATACTTTTTTAATAATAATTTATTTTAACGTAACAATTTTAAAAGAAAATTTAAACCTTTTGTTTTAGAAGAACATCAATTTTCGTTATTGTCTTATTTTGTCAAGTTTATTTTATTTTATTTTATTTTTATTTTTTATAATACAAGTTAACTAGTTGAAATCTTTAGAGGAGAGAATGAAGGCTTGAATCCTCACCATATGATCACTGAGGAAATGTATTGTGCCAATAATTTTTTTTTTTCAATGTAAAAAGAAGGGTCAATAATTTTCATTCTTGTCCTAAAGAATAAGTGTAAATAAAGATGTTAATTTTATATTTTTTTATTTTAAAATATTAATTTTGTTAATTTCTAAATAAAAATGTTAACTTTTAAGATTTTCTATTTAAGGATGATAATTTTTAATTTTTTTATTTAAAAATGTCAATTTTCAACATTCATAGTTATTTACCATGTTAGCATTATCATTTAATTGGTCCTTAAATAAAAAAAGTTGAAAATTGATATTCTTAAATTGAAAAAGTTGAAAATTGATCTCCTTAAATTAAAAATGTTAAAAATTGGTATCCTTAAATTAAAAATGTTAAAAGTTAATATTTTTAAATAAAAAAAATTAAAAGTTAACATTTTTAAATAAAAAATTAAAAGATAACATTTTTATTTAACAACTAATAAAATTAATAATCTTAAACAAAAAAAATACAAAATTAGTATTCTTATTTATATATATTTTTTTCTCTTGTCCTATATTGTCAAGTTTTATGAATTTCTTTTTTGGGCCATTATGATTTTTCCTGTTTACATCTACTTTTTTAGGAGTATGGATAATGATTGTTAGATTTTCGACACTCTTAATAGTACATTTATTATAAAATTATTATTTTTAAATTTAAATTAAAATAAAAAATTATAAATTATAAATTTTAATAACTAAATTAATAAATATTATAGAGTGCATTAAAACAAAAATTCTACAAATTATTTTCTTAAGAAATATATAAAGGTTAGGGTGTTTCTTCCACAACCAACAAGTAGCAAACCAAAGCATGTCTTGATGTGGTGTTGTTATGGGTGGCAATTTGCCCCGACCCCTATAAGGCCCTACGGGGATCCTTGCTACGGGGTGAGGACGAGGGATATTTTCTTGCCATGAAATTTCACAAGGAATTTTTCCTGCCTTGTAAGGATCCCCATCCCTACAAAAATTAAAAAAATATATAAATTAATTTTATTTTAAATTTAATTTAACCCATTATATTAATACATAATATACATTTCAAACCCAACCCAACCCATTAATTATTAACCCTAACCTTACTCATCTCATCACTTTAACCTTCCCCTCCCCTTCTGTTGTTGGCACTCAAAGAGTCAATAATCTCAAACTCAAGTCACTCAACCCAACTGCTCTTGCTCAACACTCATTCTTTCAATCTTTCTCACTTCTAGTTTCTCAAATCAGACTCTCTCACCTTTCACCTTTGCTTTCCTCCCAACCTAGTAACCCTAAATCCCTCCATTGCTGCCTACTGATCTGCTGGAGGCTAGAGTTGCTATCAGAGCAGGACTACACTGTTGTTGTTGGAGGCTGGAGCTACTGTTTGAGTAAGACTACACTACTGCTGTTGAAGGCTGGAGCTGCTGTTGGGGTCGGACTAACCCTGAACCTTTTATTTCTTTTATTTTTTATGGTATATTTCTTTTGTTCTTTAATTAAGTAGTTAATTTTTAATCTAAATTTTCTTGTTTGAAATAGGTTCTTTGAATGATGTAAGCTTCTTTACTCTTAACGATGATGTGGGTTGTGATAAAGAAAATAATTCAAAGGTAAAATATACATGACCTTTTTTATACTAATAATATGAATAGTTTTTCTATAAATATGTTAACATAAAGTATTTATTAATTGTATTTATTAATTGTATTGTAGGATTTTTATGAGCAAATGTGAATTTTGCAAGCTAAGGTGTTTTGCATTGCCCTCCATCCATGCCAGAATCTAGATGTTGAGTTAATTATTTTATTTATGTTGGATTGATTTTTGCTTATGTTTGAAACAAGTATGTTGGTTTGGCTATTTATGTTAGATTGATCTTTATTTATATTTGGAATTAATTTGTTAGTTTAACTACTTATGTTGAATTGATCTATATTTATGTTTGGACAGTTTATATTTGATTTTATATTTAAAGAATTTTAATTTACTTTACTTGAATTTTTAAAATTTTATTCATTGTAATTTAATATTAATTAATTATATGTAAAAACTTTATATTTTGTTATTAATTGGTGGGGATGGAGGGCAAAATTTGTCAACCCTAAGAAATCTCTACAGGGATCCCGGTCCTCGCAAATGGTTGGGAGGGACTCCCCAACCCCGCCACTTGTAAGTGTTATTAAAGGCTTAAAGTAGTTTTGATATGAGAAAAAAATAATTATAATTAGATAATTAATTAAAATAAATAGCTAAAATAGAATTAAAATAAAAAATAATAATTAATTTATAATAAATTTAAAGTAAAAAAACAAGTTAGGGATGAAAGAAGTATTTTTTAATGCATATTTCACGAATATACATTATTTATAAAAATAAATAGCTAAAATAGAATTAAAATAAAAAATAATAATTAATTTATAATAAATTTAAAGTAAAAAAATATAACTATTTTGTGACAAAAAGAATAAATATCAATTATTTCACTACTCTTTTTATTTATTTTTAATTTATCTAATTTTTTTAATAAAATAAAGATGTAATGAAAATTTATATTTATCTTTAATTAAATATTAATTAAATAAGACTTTTTACATAATATATTTGATAATTATCTTTTTAAAATGAGAGTAAAATAAAAATAAACTTATTAAATGACATTTTTTAAAAATAAATAAATAAATTTAAATACTCTAAATAAAAAATGAAATTTACTAAAATTTAACAGAAAGAGTATTAATTATATGTTGTTCTTAATAGTTATTCTCTTCATTTCAAAACAATTATCGTATTTGATTTTAAATATCTCAAATTAATTATTATTTTAAATTTTTTAGAATAAATAAGTATTTTTTACTTTAACTTTATCATAATTTATTCATATTAATTAATTATTTTATTACAAAAAATTTTACTTTATTTTTTAATTTTTTTAATAATAATATAAATAAATATATAAATTATTCTTAAATTTATTAATTTAAAAATTAAAAAATGATAATTATCTTCTTTTTTTTTTTTATTTTCATTGCATAATAAGAGGTAATCATCTCTCATCCCTTATCCTATCTCACCGCAACTCGAATTCAAAATTTTTTATTTCTAACAAAAATAAAATGATTACTAAACTAATTAAATTATTGACAAACAATAATTATCTCAAACTACGTATATCACAACAAAAATTGAACAGGTGTTGTGCCTATAGCCACCGCACAATAATTCCCTATTTAGTAGTTAGTACAATTAAGTGTGGGACCCAATACTTTCTCGGAAACATATTCACCAATAGCCATTTGCCACCTGTCATCACCATCCATAACATGGATAATGTTAAACCTTCCATTGCCTTGTTAAAATGGGATGAGTAAGTGATGAGTAGGCAATGAGTAATTAATGATTTATCACTTTAGAGATTCTTAAATTGCATTTTTTATTTAACTCATTTCTTAATTATTGCCCAATCATTACCTAATCATCCTATCTTAGTGGGGTTAATGGAAAAATAATGTCATCTTTACTAAAAGGGCTTATTTGAGAATTTCAAGTAATTGAGGGCCTGATTTGCACTAATTTAAAGTAGAAAAGCTAACATGCCACAACATTGTAAGTAGAAGGGTTGAATTGCACCTTCTGCTCCCAAAATTCCTTCCTTGTCGAGTCCCTCAAAATAGGTAAAAACCTATTTTTAACCCCTCATCTTATTAAATTTGAAGGTTTTAACCATTTACCTTATACTATAACACCTTTAACCTTTCATCTTATTAGATTTGTAGGTTTTAGCCTCTCACCTATTAAAATCAAATAAAATAGCATTCACTTTATACTAACTGTTAACTCTGTTAGCTGAAAGTATATTTCTATCAACTAATAGTTAACTAATAACCAATTAATAAAATTAATGAAATATTATAAAATTAGTTCTGTTAACTCTATTAGCTGAAAGAAGGTTTTTGACAACTAACAATGAACTAACAGTTAGCTAATAGAATTAATAGTCAACTAACAGAATTAACAGAACTAACAAAATATTACAAAGTGAGGATTATTTTCTTCAATTTTAATAGATGAGAGGCTACAAGTGTCATAGTATAAGATGATTGGCTAAACTTACAAATCTAATAAGGTAAGGGGCTTCAAATGTCATAGTATAAAGTGAGGGGTTAAAACTTTTAAACTTGACAAAGTAAGAGACTAAAAATAGGCTTTGCCCTCAAAATATGGCAGGGGGAGTATCCCACCTTGCACCAGCATCCCCAATCCCACCAACCACCAAAAAAATAAAAAATAAAAAAGTTCTAAAATAAAGGAAAAAATGGCTTTGCTTTATGCAATTAAAGAACATAATCATCAAAGTAGTTTTTCCCTTACATTACTCTTCCTTCTACCCAAAATAGTACTGTCTACTTTTATTTTTAATAGATTTAATTTAATTTTTTAATTTTTTAAACATAAAATTTAAATAAAAATTTAACAATTTTTATAAAGAACAATTGAAAATTTTTTTCTTACCATATGAAGTTTTTGTTGAGTATTTTTATCTGATAAAAAATATTTCAATTATTATTTACATAATATTTTAAATTTTCATCTAAAATTCATGTTAAAAAATCAAAAAATTAAACTAAAACTACTTAAAATGAACAGAAGAAATGGTAGATATTTAAAATTTATCTCATATTAATAATTTTATTTTCATATTTTAAAGGAAACAAAAAATTTTCCCTTGTTAAACTTTATCATTATCCCTTTAACTTAAAATATCTATCTTGAAAAAAAAAAAGTATAGTATTTCTTTATCTTTATTTCCAAATTAAGAATTTGGAAACATTTTAGGTTTTGTTTGACAACACTTCATACAATACTTTTCACATATATTTGCAGAACTTTTTGTAGCTTATGTGTTTGATAAATTATCCATTCCTACTTATTTGGAAAGGAATACAAAAATCATCTTATCTAAAATTAATAGAATTCCAAAATAATTTAATAAAATTCTCAAATCTTTTTTGTACATTATATATTAAATTAGGAATTAATTAAATTTTAAATAATAAGGTGTCTAATTAAATAATTTTACAATAGATAATTCTTTTGAAATATAATTACTAAGCACTAAAATATTTTTCATGACAGTATAACATAGTATTTCTAATAGTTACAATTATAAAAGAGCATCGGATAGTATTGTCAAACTAAATCTTATTACTCATGTTACTATTGAAAAAAATCTAAAAGAGAAATAGAGACTTTTGTAATAAAGAAATTAATTAAAGTAAATAGATAATAATTTCCTTTAACTTTGTCTTTTTTTTTTAAAGAATAATTTAGGTAAAAACATAAATTGTTACTAAATCCTTATCCAAAGATAAAATAAAAGAAGAAACTCCACCCTATAAATATTCTATATTCTGCAGCCTGATTCTGCATCCTCAACATAAACTTTTCTTCATTTTACTAAGTCCAAAATGGCTAGTGCTACCGTACACACATCTCTCACTTTTTTCTTTCTACTTATTTTGGGTAAGGCCTTGGCTCGCGACCCATTTGCTTGTGATCCTAGAGATGCAAGGACAGCGGGGTTACCGTTCTGCCGGACAACATTACCAATTTCGGAAAGGGTCAAGGACTTAGTAGGAAGGTTGACGACGAACGAAAAGGTTAGGCTGCTAGTAAACAAAGCAGCGGCAGTCCCTCATCTGGGGATTAAAGAGTACGAGTGGTGGTCTGAGGCACTTCATGGGGTCTCCTTTACCGGCCCAGGAGTCATCTTTGATGATGACTTCTCTGGCGCCACTAGCTTCCCTCAAGTCATTACCACTGCCGCTTCTTTTAATGTCACATTGTGGGAAGCAATCGGACAGGTCAGTCTTATTTCCTTTTTCTTTTTTCATCTATTAGTTTCAACATAGATCAATTTGCAGTTTAATAATAAAGCAAGAGGTAAAACGTTACTATCGATAGAACTTGAATTAAAACTCATTATTGTTTTGTTAGTAGTGATTGATTTTCACACATATATATCATTTATACTATCAATGTGAAATTTAGAGTATCACAACTGCTACATTAGTAACATACCCTATATATTTTTATTATAATGTGTTACTCAACAATAGAATTTACAATTAAATCAATTATATATGATCTAATTGACAGGTTGTGTCAGACGAGGCAAGGGCAATGTACAACGGTGGTGCAGCGGGGCTCACCTATTGGAGCCCGAACGTGAACATATTTAGAGACCCTAGGTGGGGCCGTGGCCAGGAGACACCCGGTGAGGACCCAATGATGGCTGGAGTATATGCAGCTAGCTATGTCAAAGGATTGCAGGGAAATAACGGCGACCGCCTCAAGGTTGCTGCTTGTTGTAAGCACTTAACCGCATATGACCTTGATGATTGGAACGGAGTCGATAGATACCATTTCAATGCTAAGGTCAGTGGTAATTCACTTAATTTCCAAATTAATTGGATTAGGTAAGTATTTTACCTTCATTTCCAAAAGAAATTTGTTGATAATCAAGAGACCGGAAAAATTCCAAGGAAAATGATAATCCAAAATACTACTTACTTCCTTTGCAGGCAAACAAATTGGTCTGAAAATTTCATGTTTTCGCGACGTGCAGGTAACCAAGCAGGATATGGAGGACACATTCAATGTACCCTTCAAGATGTGTGTAACGGAGGGTAATGTAGCAAGTGTGATGTGTTCTTACAATAAGGTTAATGGGGTTCCCACTTGTGCCGATCCTAATCTCCTCAAGAAGACTGTACGGTCTCAATGGGGTCTCAACGGGTAAGCTAAGAGCCTAACATTTACTTCTTCCGTCTCTTAACAATAATCATTTTTTAACTTTCTTATGGATTAAGAATTATTTTTACTAATTATTCCGTAAGTAATCTATGATTGTCTCTTTTAATTAGTTCATGATCTTGGCACATAGGTACATTGTCTCGGATTGTGACTCAGTTGACGTTTTTTATAATGCCCAACATTATACATCAACACCTGAAGAAGCAGC
Organism: Rubroshorea leprosula; assembly: GCA_020521535.1. Taxonomy (NCBI): domain Eukaryota; kingdom Viridiplantae; phylum Streptophyta; class Magnoliopsida; order Malvales; family Dipterocarpaceae; genus Rubroshorea; species Rubroshorea leprosula. The sequence continues at coordinate 7,770,006 of BPVZ01000001.1, read as the reverse complement.
CGCGGTTGCTATTAAAGCAGGTTAGAGATTAATCAACTTAATCAAATAATTAAATTGAAGAATTAATATAGTACTAATGAAGTAAAAATGATATTTTGGTCGCGAACTGTTACATATATTTCAGGTTTAGACCTGGACTGTGGGACTTTTCTAGCAAACTACACAGAAAAAGCTCTAAATAGGGGCTTGTTGAGTGAGGCTGACATTGATGGTGCATTGTTTAACACACTTGCTGTCCAAATGAGACTTGGCATGTACGATGGCGAGCCATCTACCCAACCATTTGGTAACCTAGGTCCAAGAGACGTGTGCACCCCGGCTCACCAAGAGCTCGCTTTGGAAGCCGCAAGACAAGGCATTGTTCTTCTCAAGAATGATCGCCCTTCATTGCCTTTATCCAATCTCCGTCACCGCACTATTGCTGTCATTGGGCCTAATGCCAATGTCACTGACACTATGATCGGAAACTATGCCGGTGAATTTATAAATCCCATTTCCTTTATTTGTATTTAATTGTTTTATGTTCATTCATTCTAAATTTGATCCTTTTTTTTTTTTTTTTTCAATTTCTAGGGTTTCCATGTCAATACACATCTCCGCTCCAAGGAATCAGGAACTATGCTAAGACAATTTACCAACCTGGTTGCGCCGATGTAGCCTGTTCCAATGACACTTTGTTCGGAGGGGCAATTAATGCCGCTCACCAAGCAGATGCAACGGTTTTAGTAATGGGGCTGGACCAATCTATAGAAGCAGAATTCATTGATAGGATAGGACTGCTTCTCCCAGGGCGCCAACAGGATCTTGTATCTCGAGTAGCAATGGCCTCTAAGGGTCCAACTATTTTGGTCTTAATGTCTGGTGGGCCAATTGATGTGTCATTTGCCAAAAATGACCCACGCATTTCTGCCATTATTTGGGCTGGGTACCCAGGCCAAGCCGGTGGTGCAGCCATTGCTGATGTGCTGTATGGTACGACTAATCCTGAAGGGAAGCTTCCTATGACATGGTACCCACAAGACTACGTTTCAAATTTGCCAATGACAGAAATGTCAATGCGACCAAGTTCAATTAAAGGCTACCCCGGAAGAACATACAGATTTTACAAAGGTCCGGTGGTGTACCCATTTGGGCATGGTTTGAGTTACACCAACTTTGTTAACACCATAGCTAGCGCTCCAAATGTGGTGCATGTCCCTATCTTTGGCTGCCACCGTTCTGGAAATTGCACCTTTTCCGACCAATCAATTAAGGTCAGCCACGCAAAATGTGACAAATTATCATTAGTTCTTCACGTGGATGTTAAGAATGTTGGGTCCAAAGATGGTACTCACACTTTGCTAGTCTTTTCTGAGCCACCAGCTGGTCATTTGGCACCTCACAAGCAATTGGTTGCATTTGAAAAAGTACATATTCCGGCTGGTGCTCGGCAGCGGGTAAGAATCCACATCCATGTGTGTAAGTTCTTGAGTATCATAGATACAGCAGGTGTGCGAAGAATTCCATTGGGTGTACATAATCTTCATATTGGTGATGTTACGCACACCGTTTCGCTTCAAGCTGTAGCACATAGGCTAATCAAGTCTTGATTTTCATTTAGGGGCAATTGGGGGAACAATATTGGCTAATTATTATTTCCAAGGGATGGCAAATCTAGGCATGCTCCTCTTGTAATCCTTTAGTAAAAGTATTAGATTTTGAATTTGAATTAAATGACATCCAAGTGAAGTGAATTAAGCAATAGGAGAATGTTGCTTCCTATTATGCAACCAAAAAATAAATAAATAAAAATTTTTTCTAACATGTATTTTTTATTGTACAAGTTAAGAATATAATAAATATACTTTTATGTTATATTAGATAAAAAAAATTGACTTTTAATTTATCAACGGTTCATTTAAATTCATCTACTTGACAATGAAACTAAAATTATGAACATACTATATATAGTGATAATGCAATGTGATATTGTAAACTTGTGTCTTTATATAATTAATTCTTTTTATTCAGATATATATCCATGATATTATATTTATCCACTCATTTAATAACATATAACTATAACATTGTCACTAAAATTTATATTAACATTTATATTTTTTATTTATATTTATAAAAAAAATACTATTAATTTGTATAGTGTACTCTTCAAGTACATGTTATAAAAATCTATAAATAGAAGCAGCAAAGAAGAAAAACGAGAAATAGAAAGTTTCAATTTCAGGTTTAGAGGGGCAAAAAAAAAAAAAAAAAAGGATGAAAAGCATGCATTTATCGATTTTACCCTCTAATTAAATGGGTGGTTCATTTATGTTACTATATTGTCTTGTAATTATCTGAGTGAAATGCTGAATTTTGAATGAGCTTCTCTCTGTCTTTTGGCAAAGGTGGGCTGGGCACTAAGCAACCAAGATAACTGGATTTTACTTTCATTGGACTAAAAGGAATTTATGGGCTTTTTTGGATGATTATGGCTTTCTTTTATCTATTGAGTGTAATGAGATGACCATTGATTTTCTTGAGCTCTATACAAAGCCCAAATGGATTTATTGTATTTTTTTTTTTTGGGTATAATTTCAAAAATAAGAAACTCATGTTGATGTCCGAAATGGTTAAAGAAGGGCATTTTAGCATTTTGGGCCCAAACAATGGCTCAAAAAGACTACAATCAGAAAATGTTGGAGCAAATATAAAAAGGAAGAAACTATAAATGGCTACATGAGCCCTTTTTTCTTCTTCTTCTTTTTATTTTTTTTTTCCTTTTTGGCTTTTGATACAATGGGCAGTGCTTAGTACTAAAATCATGGGTACATGATATTTCTGGAAACTGCAGTATAAAGTACCAAGTAGCGAAGGATCATAACATAAATGGAGAATGTAGTTATTGTGATATTGTTCCTATGTTGACAAACAATCTATTATTTAA
>BPVZ01000001.1:7743720-7757922 GCA_020521535.1 Rubroshorea leprosula | reverse complement strand
ATTTTTATTAAAAACTTTATTTATAATATTATATAAATTAATTTATTTTTTAATAAATTAAAATTATTTTTGTATATTAATTGAAAAAAAAGTCCAGTAAAATTCAAACATAGCACTTATAAAAAATAAATGACCTTGATCCAAAATATAAATTACTAAACCAAAACAAATTGTTTTATAAATTAATTTATTTAATGATACTTTACTATTATAAATTTATAATTTTACGCTATGTCTTCACAGCTATAACTTTACGGCATAGCGTGACCCTTCTCCCCCCTAATTAATTTTACCATAAAAAATAAAAATAAAGTACCAACTACCTAGTTTTATAGGCTATACAGCAAAGTGAATAGGTAGCGAATCTGAATGTGAGTGATGCCAGCTGTGAAGTTGAAGGATCAAAGCTTTCTCTGAAGGTCAAAGCTGGCATTTTTTCATTTTACTCTCTTTTTTTACAAACCACATTTTAAAATCCCCCTCCAGCTCCCCTCTATATAATCCCTTCTCCCCTCATTTTTTATTTTCCCCATAAATAAAATTCCATGTTCCATCTCTGAGACCAAGCTACCCAAGAAGAGAGGTTCATGGTTGTTTTCTGATTCTTCCTCGCCAAGTTTCACACTCCCAAATCCAACCATGGCTTCGTCTTCTTCTTCTCAAGAAAAGAGACACTGGTGGCTCAGCAATAGGAAGGTAGAATCTCCGATTCAGTTTTTATGTTTCCTTTTTATCCTGTGTGTTTTTCTTGAAAATGTGTTTAATTTTGTTTCGTGTTGGTTTTTTTTTTTTTAAAAAAAAAAATTTTTAGATTGTGTACAAATATATTAAGGATGCGAGGATTCTGATTGCGACGCGAGAACAGAGCGAGATCGCCTCGGCGTTGAACCTCCTCGACGCGGCGCTGGCTCTGTCGCCGCGTTTGGAGATCGCTCTTGAGCTCAAAGCCAGATCGCTTCTCTATCTCCGCCGGTTCAAGGATGTTGCCGATATGCTTCAGGATTATATTCCGAGCCTCAAGATGATGATGGCAAGCGAGGACTCCGGTTCCGTCTCCTCCGATAACTCGTCTCAACAGCTTTCTCGAGAACGAGTCAAGCTTCTCTCCTCTAGCAACTCGTCCTCCGACTCACCGGGTCGGGACCCGACTTTCAAATGTTTCTCTGTCTCGGACTTGAAGAAGAAAGTGTTGGCCGGGTTGTGTAAAAACTGCGAAACGGAAGGGCAATGGAGGTAATTTACATTTATTTCCATTTCTATTTCCTCATTCCATAATTATTGTTTTCATAGTTACAGTTTGGAGTAAATGCCGTGTCAGTCTGCCGCACATCATAAATGACTATTAAGATATTTTTTGGAAAAAATAATTAATTATCAATTCACTATATATTTTTATTATTTTCGTATAAAAGAAAATAATTTCCTGAAATTTCCAATTTTAGAAAAAAATTTAATTTCAATCATTTTCCCTAAAATATAGAATCTCAATTTTCTCAAATAATGAAGATTGCGATGGAAGAAAATGAGAGAGAAGGGAGAGAATTTTTTTTTTTAAAAAAAAATTCTTGATGGCATTATAGTAATTTAGGTTGGAATCGGAATTTTGAACTCAGCGTTTAACTCAGTTCGTGCCGCCGTTTTGATGTAGGTACTTGGTTTTGGGCCAGGCTTGCTGTCACCTGGGCCTGATGGAGGACGCCATGGCGCTGCTCCAGACAGGGAAGCGCCTTGCCAACGCCGCATTACGGCGAGAAAGCATCTGTTGGTCCGACGATAGCTTCTCCCTTCCTGTCACAACGACCTCTGATGTCTCCTCCGCTTCCACCGCCGTTACTCCTCCATCAACCCCTCCGCGTAACGCCGCTTCTATTGCCGAAACTGAGAATATCTCGCATCTCCTCGCTCACATCAAGTTCATGCTCCGCCGCAGAACCGCCGCAATTGCTGCGCTGGATGCCGGCCTCTACTCGGAGGCCATTCGCCACTTCTCCAAGATCGTCGACGGCAGACGCCCTGCCCCTCAGGGATTCCTTGCCGAGTGCTATATGCACCGCGCCTTCGCCTATAAAGCGTCTGGTCGGATCGCCGAGTCAATTTCCGATTGTAACAAGACTCTGGCTCTTGATCCCACTTGTATACAAGCTCTCGACACCAGAGCTTCACTTCTAGAAACCATCCGCTGCTTGCCGGATTGCTTACACGATCTTGAACACTTAAAGTTGCTTTACAATTCCATTCTACGAGACAGAAAGCTCCCAGGTCCAGCGTGGAAACGTCATAACGTGAGGTACAGGGAGATTCCGGGAAAGCTCTGTGCTTTGACGACCAAGGTTCAGCAATTGAAGCAGAGGGTCGGCTCTGGCGAAACTGGAAATGTAGATTACTATGCTTTGATTGGATTAAGGCGTGGGTGTTCGAGGTCAGAGTTGGAAAGGGCTCATTTGTTACTCTGTCTCCGGCATAAGCCGGACAAAGCTATTAGTTTCATTGAAAGATGTGAATTTGGCGATGAGCGTGATCTTGAATCGGTCAAGGACAGAGCCAAGATGTCCGCAATGCTTCTCTATAGATTGCTTCAGAAGGGTTATTCGAGTCTGCTGACTACGATAATGGATGAAGAAGCCACCGAAAAGCAGCGGAAGAAAGCTGCCGCTGCTCTCCAAGCAGCACAGTCAGCAATACAAGCGCAACAGACACAAAATCCCAACCCCAAATCAGAACCCGAAGAATTGGATGCTTCTCCGGCTTGTTCCAATGAGAACAAAGCAAATTCATCCTCTAATGCAAATGTGTTTCAAGGTGTATTCTGCCGTGACTTGGCTGTCGTCGGGAATTTGCTTTCACAGGTTGGATTCAACCGTCCACTCCCGGTGAAGTATGAAGCACTTAGCTGCTGATTTTATCTTCAAAAATTGGCCCCAAAATTGATAGAAGGATCTCTCGAGATGTTTTCCCGGCAGAAGGGTCTCTAGTTCATCTTCTCTGTTTGTACAAAAAGTCGACACCTTACTTCATAATTCTTAATCTGCCGGAAAATTTTGTCTACCACCTTTCTCCTGTGTTATCTACTCAAATCTCCATGTACAGAGATTTCATTTTTCAGTATCAGTATGAGATTTCTACTATTGTGTTTATTATTTTCAGCTTAAATTTTGAAACTTACATATCCCCTAATTGCAAATTGATCTTAATTTTTTCTATGTTTATGGTTTATCCGTGGACTGACATGGTCTGACATTCCACATTGCCAATATACTTCATTTAATTAATACATCCAACGAAAATTTTTGGCATCGTCCACAGAGTGAAAGGACAAGTAACTGGTGTAGAAGCCATCATGTGTTGGTGTTGTGGCTTTGAGTGCATCAAAAGGACAGTGTCAAGTCACCCACAGAAGAAGGAGAGAGAGAGAGAGAGAAGGGTCTGACAAATTTCTGCCTTCCTCTGGTCCTCTACCTAACACAACAAAAGAAAAGGTCTAATCCAACACTCAATACAAAGAAAACCAAAGGGGTTAGAAAGGTGATGTCATTTCAATGCGACCCTTCTGCCATCATTTACGCTTTTGTGCTTCGGTTTTCATGCAACACGGTTCTCCATTGCTGCCCACTGTGTGCATGATTGCACATGATGGGAGGTGGCATTGGTTCCATAGCCATACCTCCGGAGTAATAATAACAGTCTTGAATTCTTGATTCAAGGGTGCGTACAAGGCTAAGCATTTTGGAGTTTTGAGATAGAGTTATCAGGTACTTGTGCTTGCGAAGGTAGGATCATAATGCGCTTTGGCTCCTTATTTTGTCACCTAGCTAGGCCAAGAGGTCCTTTTTGCCAAAAGGGGTTCCTGAGATGGTTGGATAAAGTTCATTTGGTAGCTGTTCCATCCTTTGAAATTTTAATGGCTCTGCTTTCTTGTTGGGAGAGCAATTAATTTCTCCCTTTCTGATGCTTTATTATGGTATTAGCCATTTAGCCTCTGCATTCACCAGCTTGCAATTCTGTTTTGGATGGTTTCATGGTTATGATAAAACTCGGTTTCCACCATCTTTCCTTTATTAGGAACCAATTAATGCCTTAAGCAGTCATCATGTTAAGGATAAATTACCCCCACAAAAAGACCTCTTTGAAATTTACAAAAGTAATGGTCTATTCGCTTGGCATCATCATTTCTCCCTCACAAGTCAATTTTACCTTACCACTAGCTAGTTACCCCAACGACATGATGAAAAAACAAAAACCCCCCATTTGATTGCTGCATTATCTTATCAAACTTTTCCACGAGAGAGTCCAATCCACTTATACTTTTTTAACTATTGACTACCTAATAATTTGTTTAAGACTTATGTTAGATCTCAACACGCTTTGATCAAGGTGTCCCTCAACTAATTAAAGTTTTCAATTAAGTTTAATTTAATTGAGTAAAATTTCCTTACCATTGTAAAGGGTTCCTGCCCCATGCATTAATTGGCTTCTGTATGATATCTTTTCTCCCTTAAAATAAAAGCACTCCTCTTTCCTTTCCTTTCTTTTCCTTTCCTTTCCTTTCCTTCCAAGTGATTTATGCTCACAAATCACCTCTGATTTGTCCTTCCAAGCTACTCCTCCACAATTTACTCTGCTTTATACTTTTAGAGAACATGGATTGAGGGAAAGGAAACTCAACTTTGCTTAATATCGCTGCAGAGAATAATAATAACAAACTTCCTTCTTCTCTAAAAAGGCCAAATTCTCAACAAAATGACAAACGCACACCATAATCTCATTATGCCCCCCCTAGAAAATATATTTCCCTTTTTATATGCACTAGTTCCTTTAAAATTCTCCTAATTCTTCAAATATTCAAATAACATAACAATTGAAAATGGGTGTTTCTGTAGCACAATCTGTCTCGCGTGGTAACACCTGCACACAGCTATTCATTGCACAAAAATACCCCCCCCCCCAAAAAAAAAAAAAAAAAAAGAGGAGAGAAAACAGAGGAAGTTGAAAAGGAAGATATGCCTCGAGCATCTTTATCTAATGTCCTCTGTTTTTTTTTTAATATCTGAAAAGTTGGAAACTATGAGTGGCAGCCACTCATTTTTCTTGCAATTCCCAGCTGCACCTCTGACAAATATAAAGAAATTCAAACCCTGTCTTTTTATAAACATTTAAAACATTATTTTTAATTATCTTATGGCCAAAGAAAAGGAAGCTTTGCACCATTTCTCACGAGGGTACCAATTTTGCTTATATATATATATATATATGGTTTTCATAATGCATAGACTTTATAAATGGAGCTTCTGTTTCTATACATTTGATTTCAAAAGCTTTATTAATAGCTAGGGCAGAATAAGGATCTGTTATTGGTTAGAGCCTATTTTATTTTGTTTATTGGTAAAATTTAAAATTAAAAGGTTTTATAAACTATTTTTATTTTAATAAATAAGACCTATAATTACAAGTTTTGAAAATAATGAAAATTTTTTGAGAGGGAGTATACTGCCTGTATTTAAACCCTCTCTAACGTCGGCCCGCCTCTTATTGCTAAAGCCAATAGAATTTATATGTAATTCCAGTCTCATTGAATTAGGGCTATATAGGCCAATGATTGAGCACAGATATCCTGGTTCTGCTCCTTCAGGACCCCTAAAAAATCACAGCTGTTCTGAGCCCATGTATACAACACAAAAACCTTCAAGCTAAATGAATGTTGTGCTGACACTCAGGTTGAGATGAATAATGAAAATGAAGAGCACTAACTGGTATTTAATGCATAAGCACAACCCAAAAAAAAAAAAATAATAATAATAATAATAGTAGAAGATATACAAGAGTAATTGAAATGGATTAGGATTAAAAAAATGGGGTTATGTTATGGTAACACAAAATATTATAAATGTATTTAATTTATTTAATTATATACATAATTATTAAAATGCTTAAAAACATCAATTTATAATTAATTTTAAACTATTAAATAATAAATAATAATTATTTTATTTATTATAAATTAACAATTATAATTATAAATTATTTCTAACAATTAAATTAAGTACACTTATATTATTTTTTCTGCCTTAACCATTCTGTGTATTACCCTAGTTGGCCATAACCATGGCCAAGAGAATGACACGTGATGTTTGAATGTTGGGGACATCGGAAAGAGGAGAAGTCGTGGCCAGGTACAGCAATGTCAGTGACACCATGTGATGGCATCATGTGCCTCTCCTTTCTTCTATTCTTTATTAAGCAAGGTATAAGAATGAACCGTATAGCCTATATATCTCCTTTATTTAGCTATAAATTTTCAAATTCTGACAAATTCTCTATTTTTATTCTTCTGTTCCGTGTGAAACATAAAGAAAATGGCAACGAAAGAATGTGATTTGTTTTGGTTTTTTAAAAGGGTAGTTGAGATTTAGAACTTTTGCTAAGCTAATCTGTCTTAGGGAAAAATGGCTGGCATTTGGATGTTTTGTTGTTGAGATCTGAGTCTGCTTTTTGACATTCATTAGTTCATCCATTGGTGGAGAGCAATGTTGAATTTGAATGATTCTTTTCACAATAAGGTGGTATTGTGGGTACCAAAACATATAAAATCCTAACTCTATATATTCACATGGGATTTGATTTTAGTATCTCTAATTAGCAAAGTCAAAACCTAAATTTAGTCAAAGCTAATTTTATTGAGATTTGTTTATTGTATGTACTTGGGGGAGGCCTATCTTGAAAGTTCAATTGCACATGCTTTTAGTTTAGATGTTATTTTGAATATAAGAGACTAGTCTCTATTGAGCGTATAAGTCTCTAGTTTGTACATAAATATTTAATATTTGACTTATTATCTCCCATGTATTTCAATAGTTAACACCCACATGTGAACACTTAATATGAATTTAACTTATTTTTGTTGGTTTTGGCTGTAAATTCACTTTTTTGTTTTGTATTTTTAATGGAGATACTACATATACAATAATGTTTTCTTATATATATATATATTATAATAGAACATCAAATAAATATAGATAATATTATGTGTGATTTTTTAAATAGAAAAAACCATACTTAATCAGTTGTGGTATCACGTTATGTGTAATATTATGCAGAAAATATTGTGAGCGTAGCTTTTTGCGTTTTGTTTGAAGTAACTTCGTAATGTGGGAAGCTGGGTAATGGGGACACTGTACTTTTGTCCGCTACAGTGGTTAGATTTTCAAGCTACAGAACAGAACCGCGGCCGGTGGGCATGGATTCTCAGAATGAAAACGATGGGAAAAAGGAAATTCAAAAATGGCTGCACCTCGCCGGTACGGCGGGTCCTTGACCTGGCCCTGGTAGTACTAGCCTGGTTGCATCAGTAGAAACTTTGTATGTACGGACAAAAATGTGGAAAAAGCCTGAGTTTTGGTTTGAATTTATAGGAAATTTCTCTTTTCACAAACCCACCCCCCGCGGAAGAGAAAAAAAAAAAAGGGGGGGAATATTGGAAATGTCATTGTTTGCATCCTTACCTTCCAATATCCATTTATTTGAATTAATTACAAAACTAGAGCAACTCCTCCTTTGCTATTAAAGGGATTTATTTTTCCATTCCTCATTATGACTTTCTTTCCTAAAGAAAAATGGGAGCTAATGTGGCTAACTTTATGTTGATTGATTACAATCGCGTAGAGCTACAATAGATTGCAAGCAACAATAGAAAGATGAGTTTTTTTAACACTATTTTGAATGGTGACATTAACCTTGGCTTAATGACAGAAGCGTTGAACAGTGAAAACATGTTCCTAAAGCTTTTCTAATAGGAAGTAGCAAGCTTTCCCAAAATGTGTATCTGGCTTGGGCTGAAAAATATTTTCAACCACTCTGTTCATATGGGTTATAGCTCAGAAGTCAGGCCCACATTTGAAAAATGTATAGCCTGTGGTTGTGGAGCCATGGTGTCATACACTGAATAGTGAATGACAAAAGAAATATTGCATGGATATGGCTGGGCCAAAAAATAAAAAAGTAAAAACTAAAGTGTATGGAAAATATTGTTGAAGTAACTTTTCCAAACTCAGACCAATTGTAATGAATTCTACAAGATCTTGTTGCCTATAATGTACAAGACTAAGATGGTTACTGACAAGCCATGTCATCACTTTGATGATCATCTGGTGGGGTGCACAAGTCCTCAGTAGTCTTATTTGCTCTGCTTACCAAGGCAGCCAAGGACTTCTGTGCCCATGATTGGGTACTGTACAGTACATGTCTCTCAAGAGAATACCCAGGCTTGCAAACATACTCAACTAGGTAGTCAGTAACAATGCAAGGTATCTCATATTTTAAGAACTCTTGGACCCAGATATCATCGCGTGGCATGCCAGGGCTGATAACAGCAAAGTCAATTCCAGATTTGAGGAATCGTGTGTAAGGGGGAGAAGTAGCTAGTATGGTACCATCTCCAGCCTTCACAACACGCTTCAGAGTATCCTGTTTGATGAACAGAGAGACACAAGGAATTAACAAAAGATATAAGACCTATTCATACAATCATCATGAGTTCAAGGGAATCAGTACAAAAGAGTTTATGGTGGGAGATTTCATGAATTGTATAATAAGCAAAAGAATGGTAGCAAATCCATATATAATAAAGAAAACATACCAACGGGGGTGCAATGCACTCTCCATATACAATGATGCGCATCCCATAGAAAGCTCCATGGCCAGTTCTCTCCCTTAAGAGACGCCACTTTCTAGGAGCCTCTAAATTTATAGCACCATCTTCACTGAGGCCATTCTTATGCCACTCATAAGGCTCCTCTGGCAAGAACTTTCCTGCCTGGCTGCTAGCGCTTAAATAATCAGTCTTAAGAACCCACCTGCGTTGAGGAGAATATCAAATTCACCCCCATTTGTTGAGAGTAAAATAACTATACATTTTTTTAAGTGAAAAAGCACAAGGATGCTAGAGAAAGTTTCAGCACAAGATTGCCAAATTTTAAGTAAGATGAATGCGCAAAGTTTTTGAAAGTTGAATAGGAAATTGTACCTGCCAGATGCAGCTGCGGCAAAAAACTTTTCAGTCCTGCGAACTGGATCTGGAACTATGAAATGTGTTGCTTGGTATGACCACTGATGAGAATCTCTGCAACATCTGCCTTTCAGACGCTTAATGACTTGCTGAAATTCCTTTCTCTGATATCTATGCCCACTAAATATAAACCACATTGGTTCACATTTCACCTTGTTTGATACCTCTTGTAACGGCAGCCTTCTAGAATTGATGTTCCCACAAATTTCATCACTCTTTACTTGTTTCTTGTTTGATTTAGTAACTAATTTACCAGAAATTGATTTCCCAGGATTCGGATTTTGACCCACATCAGCAACTGGCCTATTCTCCTCTTCCACAGAGTTCTCCAACTCATTTGCAGATACTATGCTGTCATTATTTTTGGCCCCAAAATTCTCCTTTTCATTAGCAAGATTCTCCGCATCTCGAGTCTCTTCTGCAACCAATTCTTTCTTTGATTTAGTAGGAATAGTCTTATTCTTGGCCTTACCAGTAGGGCGTTTCCATACTTGCTTTGCTTTGACTTTGGATGCATATTCTGGAGATGTTGATCCATCCAATTTTGTTTTCTTATTGGAGATGGCACCTTCCAGGTTGGTCTCATTTGCTGCAATCTCTGAGGCTACTATTTCCTCATGAATAGTGTGAGCAGCCCTGGAGGGATCTGTTGAATGTTTGGTTTCCATTGCCCTATCTGCTTTATGTGCCAAATCAACAAACTCAGACTTCTTTTCGTTAGATGACTTCTCAAATTCATGTTTGTCTTTCTCATCAGGAGCCTCAGTTTTAGCTTTCATGAATTCTGTTGAAGTTGATTCATTCAATTTGGTTTTCTTATTGGAAATTGCACTTTCTAGGTTGGTTTCATTTGCTGCATTCTCTGAGGCTACCATATCCTGATGCATAGCAGCACTGGAGTGACCTATTGAAAGTTCAGTTACCCTTGTCTCATCTGCTTTGTTTGCCAAATCAACAAACTCAGACTTCTCTTCGTTAAATGTCTTCTCAAATTCATGTTTGTCTTTCTCATCTGGAGCCTCGGCTTCATTATCCACAAATTTGGTCTCCTTAGCAGCAGTATTCGTGACAGCTTTTGCCGTCATCTCCTTAACTTCATCTTTGCTAACTGCTGAGGGGGATGCTTCTTTACTTCCACTACCATGATCTGCTCTCTCTTTAACCCCACTCAGGCAAATTGCAGGATCATTTTCGGATGCAATTTTGTTGGTGTAAATGGAACATTTTTTGTTAGCAATATTACTCACCTTTGGTCTACCTAAGGTCTTCTTGGAAAGCATCTTTGTCTTCGGCCGTTCTCCATCCAACTTATTACTTCCCCCTTCAACTGAATCCAAGTTTACAGTGCCATAGGACTGCCCCATCTCTGGTTCTCTGCCACTTGGGAAGGAATCCACATCTTGCTTCTTATTTTCTGGTACCACAGGCTCCTCAACAACATGAGAAAATCCTTCCATGTGAAGACTTTTGACACTGGACTTACTTGCTGAGTTGGACTCCCTCAATTCCCTGCAGGACATTGGTGACTTCTCAGCATTCTCATTTTGCCTGTTCTCTTCACTTACAGTCAGAAATGAAGTCAAATCATTTTTTAATGACTTCTCATTGGCATTTGAGGCCTTCTTTGCAATGCTCACACTAGAGTTATTTGCAACATTTAGATCAGGACTTGTTATGGTGGGTGCTTTTGCATTATGACTTGTCTTTTGCAATTTAGAGTTTGTGATAGAAGCATCCATCACTCTTTTCTGAGGCAATATCCCAGCTGAGTCTTCTCCATGATATGGACTACTTCCTCCCAAAGGAGATTCAGTGTGACAAATGCTGACTCTGCCCTTTGCTTGCTCCAATTTAGGGGAATAACAATCAGAAGCATCCTTAAGTCTCATTGCTTCAGGAGACCCATTTGTATTTCCTGATCTCTCTCCTGAGAAATCTGGGAGTGTAGATCTACTGGGTGTTTTTCTTGAGTCTATGGCAGTAAACTTGTCATCGTTCTCAGTATAAGATGCAAGGTTCACTTGTATCTTTGTAGAATTTGGGCTTTTCTCGGGTTGTACCTGAAATTCAACAGAAGAAACATTCCCAGAAGCACCAGTTTCTTGACAACCATGTGTCTCAGAGATGTGCAAATTATTGAGGCTTGGGGATGAAATGTTCAATTTGCCAGTGGTCAAAGAAATCTCCATGGAGTTAGCATTTGTTGGATCTTCAGGCAAAGATGGATTTGGCAACTCCATCGCTGATTTGGGCAATTCAGTGGCACTCAACATTCTAACCTTTAAATCATGAGGACTCTTGCCAATATTTCTCATAGCAGATTGCTTTGTTGCTGTTTCTCCAACCTCTTCATCAGAATCTTTTGCTTCAGCTTCCATCATCTCTAACTCATAATCACTGTTAGGAAGAAGGGATTACAAAAAGTTAGACATGATTATTGAGGCAAATAAACCCAATAAGATTATTAGACAGCTATCATAATATGGACCTTGAGATATATAGGATATAGGATACTAGTCCACCAAGGAGTCAACATTTCTAGATGAGATATGGTAAGGCAGCGGATAAAAATTATACTTAAAAATATGAAAGTATCACAGGTAATTACATAAGAAGCAGCTAACAGACATCTCAATTCTTATATATCTCCTCACCTCTGGTTATAATCAGCCTCTGGAAGAAGCTCCCAATCCCTCAAACTGCAGACAAGATAAACAGAGAAATATTATATATATACTTTTTGGCCATTAGCCAAAGTGCACTTTAAAGTCAATACTACTTTATCAATAACTATTTGTTTTCCAGGATGTAGAAACCCAACATACCAGCCTTCCAACCATCGCTGGTTGACAAGCTTTATCTTCTTCAATTTCTTGGCAAGCTCATACTTCTCCCCTGTACAAGTTCATAAACAACAAAACATAATTCTAGAGGTGCTGATTAGAGCATACCTAGAATTTCAAAAATCACTTATCATATAAGAACTTAGTAAATGATAAAAATCAATTGGAGGCACTCCTGATTTACAGTTTGTTAAACATAATATTAACTTTGTTGACCATATATATTTTGATTTATATGCGAACTCGAGTATCTACAAGTATAACATGTGGGATTAGCTGAACACAGAACATCCAATAAGGTAAAAATGACTCTGCATGCACATCAAATAAGCATTTCTCTTTTCATATTAAATGCTCCATGATGAGGTGAATGTTAAAAAACAAAAACAAACCTTCAAATTTGTAGCATATAAGATGAGTGACTTTGTTTGCCACCAGTGGCTTGGAAAATTGAGCACCCATCAAACCAACCATTATCTGAAAATAAAAATAAAAAATAAAAAAACCAAGTTTTGTACAGATCTACTGTTTTATACTTAAATAGAAACCACTACAGACTCTTTCTAAAACCATGAAATAAGGATCCTTACCATAATGTCTTCTCGATCTTGTCTCTGATAACCAGTCAAACACACAGTTAGACTTTTGGCACCCGGAATCCCATTCAAATCTCTAAGAGGCCTGTACAAAATCTGTAGACTAACAACTATGAATATTCACCTTTTTCAAAAACCCATACAAGGAAAATGTTTAAAGTTACCAATAAAAGAAAAGGAGCCAAAAGAATTGTAGGGCTAAATGCAAAACAGTAATTTCTAGAATCAGATTCAACCACAAGTCAAACATTTTAGGCTTAGCTTCAAGTAATCACATTAGAAACAGTTGCACTAATGATTATCTTATTATCCCAATGCCTGGTTAACTGATTCATCTCAATTGAATTGAATAAAATAAAATTAAAAAAAAAAAAAAAACATTTTTTAGGATCCCAAATTAACACTCATATCATATTTGAAGAAAAATCTAGTGGTCGAACTCACCGAAGTGGCATCAACTGGCATTCCAATATCAAAACTGTGATCAACCCATAAGCCCGTGACAACTGTTTTTCCATCGTTTCGGGCAGCAACACATACAGGATCATCCTACAGCACAAATGAGTCCAGATTTTAGCAATGAACATAAAATTACTAAAAATGCTTGTTTCTCTTTACAAAACAAAACATGGGAGCAGCCCTGTTTTCTTAATAACAAAAAAGCATTGAATCTAAATTTAAAAAATTCAAAAAAGAAGAAGAAGAAGAAGAAGAACATACATAGACAATCCTGCCAACAATGACATGAGTGCAACTCTGGCTGTACTGACCGACGCCTACACCGCCGCCATCAATAAGCTTTGATCGAACCTACATATTTCCAGTTCAATAATCGTACAAGGACTCAGTTGGGCAGTCAATAAGCAGTTAAATTTCACGAAAAAACAAAAATGGATCTGAAATTCAAGAACCCTAAATATAGAAACATAAAGAAAGGAAGGAGGAGGGTGATAGAGAGGACCTGGCGTTCTGTGATGGGCTCGAATCCAAAGAGAAGGAAATGGACGCCGAGAAACGGCCTGGACGGAGAATCGGGCTCCAGCATTGAATCTAAATTACTTTTAGGGCAAGTAAATCTGCTAAAACTTCGATTTTGCTTGAAGAAATCGAGGAAAAAAGGAAATCCAATCCAGAATCTGGGAGTAAAGAATTGAAGGAGAGGGGAAAGAAAGAAGAGAGTATGTGCTTGTTTCAGTAGGAAGAGTGAAATTATTTGGAGAAGAGGAGGAGGAAGAGGAGGAGGGAGGAATATTTTTTGTTTCGTTATTTTGATTTAATTTTTTGCGCAGTGGCGGGAGATTGAAAATTTCTTGAGCGGCGACACAAGAGTAACGTTGAAAATAGGATGTTAATACCTTTGTTTATATCTTTCCCAAGCACGGAGGAAACATAGACTTGGGGGTTGGACCGTGACCAGACGGGTGTGTCAGGTTGGGTGTTGTGCTGGGCTACAAAGCCTAGATAAATTCAATTGGGCCTAATGGGACGTACATGCTAGGCCCAGAAGTTTAATTAAAATCTAAAATACAAAATAAGCCTTATTTCCAAGCGACGCTTAGCTACTTGTCCAATCATATATTATTATAAATATCATTAAAATTGTATATTTATAATTTTATATACTATTATAATTAGAAATTAATGTGCATTAATCTCTATTTTTTAAAAAATTAAAATTTTAAAACTAAAATTTTAATGTAAAATT
>BPVZ01000001.1:7716506-7731999 GCA_020521535.1 Rubroshorea leprosula | reverse complement strand
ATCCATGGCTTATCTTCTCTTGCTAATATCATGGCCTTTGGCAGTCTTGCAATGCACTCATGGTACTTAGCAGGTAAACTCAATCTGTAATTGGACATTCATATTTCTGTTTTTAGGGAAGGCTTCTCTATTGCCTTGAGCACACGTCTTCCCTCGCAAAAGACTTTTCATATGGCCTGAAATTTGTAAAATAAATCATATGGTAATCGATTTGTCTCTCTAGTTTACTTCTAAATCTAAAATAAATTCATAAAGTCACATCCTTTTACTCAGGTGATGCAAAGATTTTGGATAATTTATTTCCTTGTATCATTTTCTAAACGATCTGAAGTAACAAAGTCTAGATTTCGTATGAATTATTTTATATGCCTGTAAATAACGTCGTCCTTCTGGCTTTCTTTCTTGCACAAATACACTGCAAATTTGATAATGATAGCTTTTCCAGAGCAATGTAAATAAGCTTCGATGAACTTATTTAATTTTATTGGACGGCCGGTGTCCAAACATGACCTACCGTGCTCTTCCTGCATGATGCATGCTAACGAAAACATCCACCTTATTAGAATTTTATTAAGTTGTAATTCTACAATGTCTCCTTGCTGGGAAATTTTGAAGACATTAGAACCTATTTTAAAACTGTCATGCATCATTTCTATTGTCCTTAATGTCAATGGTGTTACGTTAAAAATGACCTATGAGCATAGGTCATATCCCATAGTCGTGGATACCCATGTTATTTAGAAAATGGCTCATTAATTACGGGAGTATATTACACTCTGAATTTAAATTGTAAAATGTAAACCCTAATCCACAAAACGAAGCAAAGACACAAGGTGGAGAGAGAGGAGAGAACATTGGTGATGAAATTGGATGGTCAAAGAATAAGGAAGTTGAAAAGGTGATTATTTTTATGCCCATCACAAGAGCTGGAATTCCAGGCCACTTAATTGATTGTGTTGGCCTGGCATTTGGGGAGAGGAGGTAACTTCCACTTAATTGATTGCTTTTGGCAAGGGTGATGAGATTGGTTGTGTTAAACTTGTGTAATTTGATTTTCAATATTACTTTTTTAAAGAGTAGTTACTCTTAATTAAGATATGACTTATATATCATTGAACTTTTCTATTTTTCGGTGTAATAGTTAATAAATTCTCACAATAAATACAAAAGGTTATTTTGACTTTTTTTAGGTAAAATTATGCCCTTGAAAAAGAAATTCATTTATAGTAATTTTTATTGATACATTTATAGTAAATTTTATTAATTACATATTTTTATAATAGATATGTATTCTAAATGTCAATTCACACGTTCATTTAAATTTCATTTAAGAAGCCGCCAACAAGCCAATGCCAACAATAATATTTTATTTTTATATATTCATTTTGTTTTAAAATAATAGATATTTTTTATTTTATTTTTAAATTAAAATTTTGAAAGTAATTTTTATTTTTATTTATTTTATTTTTAAAAAAATAAGAAGTAGAAATAGCTTATATAGAGATAAATTACTTTTTTTAGATTATTGATTAAGATAAATTATTTATTATTTAATGTGTAATGTTGTTATATGTTAATTTTTGCTTAAAAATATTTAATATAATAATATTTCATGTTAAATAAAAAATCATTTATCTTAATTAATAATTTTTAAAAATAATTTATTTTTACTTTTTTTTTTTAAATGAATTTATCCTTATCAAGGAATTAGGTGCTGCCTTAGAGGGTTGCCTTGTTTAGGATCTCAAGATGTGGTTTGGACAACAACTTCCGTGAAACATGGCAGTCGAGTACTCCTACTCCGTATTAAAGTAAACCAAACTTGTCCGAAGTGAATTGGAATCAAAATTCAACGACAGTGACGGGGAAGGCTGAAAGTACCCACATCCCCATTTTTCTTCTTCACCAGACTTCATACGTTGTGGAATTAAAAAGGCAATAGTGAGGAAAATCAGGCTGAACTGAACTAGCAATGGCGTGGATAACACTATTCCTTAGCTTCTCCATAGCTTGGGGCTCTCTGCTCTCTGGGTCACATTCATCGCCGGTATCATCACGTTCAAGTAACGCTCATTTTTCTCTCCCCTTCCTGAAAGATTATAATTAATTAGAAGCTTAATTGGCTATCTCTTTTAAGTTGGGGTTCTCTGTTAATTAAGAATATACTAAGGCATCAGTATGGAAATTTGCAAAGCAAGATGTTCCTGGCGTATTTCTCGATGGTGGGGATCTGTTGTGCCATTTCCATATCGTCATTTGGTTATCTGCATCCATGGAAGTCTTCATTTATGACGGAAAAGTACCAGCTTGGGTTTCTAGCAACGGCCCTTACTTTTAATCTCGTCAATCTGTTTGTTTTTTCACCTAAGACCCTCAAGGTAATTTTCTTGTAATCCCTGGCACTCCACCTCTATTGGTTAGCGAATTGCTATGCATATATCCAGTGACACAACAGATTTTTTCCTCCGTTCTAGATATCTGTTGCATATACATATGGTTGACTCTTGCATTAATTTTTTTTGGCATTTCACGGTAGGTGATGAAGCAAAGGCATAAGGTGGAGAGAAGAACATAACATTGGTGATGAAATTGGGTGATCAAAGAAGAAGGAAGTTGCAAACGTGAATCCAAAGCATGCGGCAATGAATAAGAAATTTGGAATGATCCACGGGCTATCTTCTCTAGGTAATATAATGGCATATGGAAAGCCTTGGCGTGCACTCTTGGTACTTGGCTGGTAAACCTAACCTTTAATTTGGATTCTATGTTGTCTTTTCCAGGGCAATTTGCATTGTTGCTATCGCCACACCGTGTATATACATTGAGTTAATTTGAATTCATTTGCCTTCTGGATTGGACTTCTTGGTTTTCATTTTTGCTACATGGATTGGACTTGTATTAACAATGGAACTTCTTTACGCTGTCCTCTGTTGCATAAAACATGGCCCAAGATTTTTGGGTATTCTTAGTCACCCAGTTTCCCTTCATATTTTGGGCTAGTGGGCCTTCAATAGATCCAAAAGTTTTTTGTCATCGTGACATCATATTTGCAATTGCAAAGTGGTTTGAGTTGAGTTTTTTTTTCTTTTTTTAATTATTATTCTTTTGGATAGAGAGTTGAATAGAGTTTGCTTGTTTAATTGAAACTTTTAAAAATTCTAATTGAGTAAATTTTTAACGGCATATTACTCTAACCAAATTAAAAATTAATAAAAGTTTATCAAATTTAAAATTATAATAAAAAAGTATTTATTTTAAAAACAAGTTTGAAAATTCAATTTCTACGTAATAACAAATATTGCTAATCAATCATTGTTTTGAAACATAAAATAAAGAAAAAAAAAATACCATAAATACTAAACTAACAATAAAATTGAAATTTTTTAAGAAGTCCAAGGGCTGATAATGTCATATATTACTTGTTGCCATCCAATGGCAATTCCTAATTCATTAGTATGCTGTTTTCGGTTTCTTTACCAAATTTTCCATCTTTTCCTAACCACAATCTCGGCCCCGTGATTAGAGCCCCATGAATAGCTCCAATTGATTTTAACATCACATTCCTAACTTTGGCAGCTCATAAAATCTAACTTTTTAGTAATGGTCCACCAATCCAACTTTTGAGTTCCCCACCCCCCACTTTTTTTTTTTGGGGTCCTAGCCCTCCCTTAAATCTATCTATTCATCTATTCTTAGAAGAACCTAAAAAATCCAGAAACAACACAACACAAGAAAGTAGTAAAAATCCAAAAAGAAAAAAAAAAAAATCAACCTTTTCACAATTAGCCTACTAAACACATGAGTTGGATAGGTAAGCATCAAAGTTCAAGAGCGCACAGCCATTTTGGACTGTGGACATGCATTTTTTGTCCTTAAAGAAAACTTAAAAATAACTTTTCTCCGTGGCTTGTCGGTTTTCTCCACGTAATTACATGTGATTTTCCACGTGCTCAGCAGCCCCGGAAAAAGAATCTGAATCCCGTGATTTCATTTCCCGGACAAAAGAGAGAATATACATATCCCATTCCGCTTCTGTAACTTCGTACTATCACACTGCTAATCAAAATCAAAGAACTTGCAAAGGTGATTGATTCCTGGGAAAATTACGTACCCTCCAAGGGTGAGTATATTATTCATGGACCAAGTCCCCTGAAGTCATGTTTGAAAACGGTTGTTGCACCTACGCAAGTTCTTGACAGCCAATTTTCTGGATAGACAGAAAACTGTCTTTGACAAATTCAGAAGCAACAGAAAAACCTTGCCTGATTGAAGGAAATTAAACATGACATGTATTGCAATTCATGAATCAATTTCAAAACTGTAAAAATGTTTCTTTTATCCCTTAACATCTAGGGGGAGTGTAAATTTTCCCCCCCTTTTTTTTTTTTTTTTTCAATTTTCATCCTCTAAAATGATCAATGAATAAAGAATCATAATCTATACCATCTATGCCAGAGAAGCAGACACGGATCTTCGTCTCAAGATTTTTCCTCCAATGAATTGTTAGTGACTCAGTGGAAAACTGATCACACTGTATGCCCCCAAGAGTAGCAGCCTTGCAGGGAACAACAGAAGAACAAGCAAATGCATGTGCTGTGATGTCACGAGCCTACCAAACCTTCTGATTTTTTCTTTACCGTTCTGTAGGATGCCAGAGAAGTTGAATTGTTCTTGGCTCCTGTTGATTAATGCCACTGACCTCCCCATAATGATGCCTGGACTTGTGTGATGTGGTAAGATAACGGACCACCATACCTTGCGCCGCTGCTCCCTCTTGGCCTTCCTAATGTGGGTTAGCTCTTGACGGATCACACCCCGAACACAGTTCAAGTAGGATCTCATGTCATGATCTCTTTGGATTGTGCCCTGAGAGCCATAAGCAGAGCGGTCACTTAGGATCTCAAGCGGATGTGGTGAGTTCAAGAATACAGTCTGTGCGGCTTGGAGTAGCTTCTCTGCATCACCAGCATCTGACAGTGGACAGCTTAAAAAATAAAGGCCACTGCCTGAAGGAAGGAGATGATGCTGAGGAGAGAATTTCTCATCAGGTTGTAGAATCAGAAACTCCCCCATTGGAGCAAATAATAGCTTCTGTAGCAAGAAATAAAGGAGTTAGATCAGAGACTCAGTCTGCATGTAAAGACATATATAGGAATCAAGTTGCCAAAGTATTACTTGATTATTGAGACAGGGATGATTCCGAAAGTTTCCATTAACGGCCTTCAAAAGCTCTGCAACGTGATTAGGATAATTACAAGAGAAAGCTCGAGGAACAATGTCTCTGTGCATGGTGATTGCTTGAACATGACTTCGTGGCAACCCAAGTTTCTGAAGAAGATGATCACCTCCACACATGATAGATGGTGATCCAAATGTTATAACAGGAAGTAAGGCACGGGCAGGCACTTCACCCCGTATCAGCAACATGAGATTAATAAGAACTGACAAGCTTCCTCCAAGAGAATGCCCAGTGAAGCGGAAATTTGCATGATTGCTGCGAGATTTCAAGTGTGCACGGACTTCAGGCAACATTTGTTCATAAGTACCTTTGGCAGCCTCATAGATTCCTCTATGTACAAGCACATCCAGTCCCTGTACCAATAAAATTATATAACAATCAATCTTCACTAACAGGAAACATGCCAACATGCCCATCTATCACATAACTAGTGACATTAAGATGTCAAACTCTTGGTATCCAGTCAACAAAATAAAAGGCTATTGAATTAGTATATGATGCCTTCTCTTTAAGCATCTCAGATGTAGCAAATAAATGCTAAATTGTACAAACATCTAAAAGAGTAGTGATTTGACATAGTTATTGAGAAAATACCTCAAACTGAATCGGTTCAAAAAGCAGATTTGCTTGCCAAGATGCTAATGACTCTGATCCCTGCATACAAACACCGCCTTACAAATAAGACTGAATACACTAAACATACCAAAAATAAGCAATGAAATAGAGTTAAAACTTAATGGCTGTCTCATGTCAGTGGTATTACAGCAATGGCATAAAAAACTTGTTAAAAATATAAGTTCATGGTCCATTACTGCGGTAATGCTGAATCTAATAGAAAAGAAAAAGAAAATGATGCTCCCCTTTAGTAACATATAGAAATGTGCTGGAGTGAAAGTGTTAAGTAAATAGTTTTACCTACCTGGATCACAAAGTATCTTGTGGCACTCAGATCATCATCACATATAAACCACTCACAAGGTGATGAATATGTGGAATTCAAATCATTTGCAACAGCCTGCTTCACCTCTTCTTTTGCAGCAACCACAGCAGTTACCGAGTCAGTTGTTGCCATCAAAGAAGCCACATCTGTGTTCATTGAATCAGCACCACTATCACCTCCACTGCAACCTTCAAGTGAATCCTTACTGCCTATGGCTGTTGAGGATTTGAATGGAATGATGCTCTTTGTATGAGAATGTAAATAAGAAGCAGCAGAGGCAGCCATTCCATATGCAGCAGATGCGCTTATCTGATGACCAACACCTTTTGGCTCCTTGTCATCTACTTCATCCTTCACAGTTCTTTCTGCCTCCTGATTTTCAACTGGGACCTGACTTTTCTCTGCTTCCATAGCCAATTCTCTCTTTTTTATGGATGAAGTTACAAAACGAAGACCACGATATTTCAGGAGATTGCCAGGCTGAGTTTTTAACCCCAAAATCAAACCAAACAAAGAAGGAAAAAATTCAATCATCTAATGTTGCAATAAGAAACAAGAAAATCGAATTTATATAATATTTAGGTGAACATGATCAATGTAATCAGGGGCTAATAGCCATTCATCAATGCAATTCTTCAAACAAATTCATCAAGCCAGAGGAGAATTTATAGCACACACAACCAGACATGGACATGGATATATAAAAGCTCCAGCAAAACCCAATAATCACAAAGAATATAGATGTAAAGAAGACTTCCTTGCTACACTAAAAACACACCATCAGACATTCAATGTGCAGCAATCCTTAAACTAAACCTTCATAACCCTAAGCATCAATTTCTTACAAGAATAAACCATCACACAACCATATGCACCAATTTGAACCGTACCCATTAAGTGCCCATATAAACATTTCCTTTTAGATTAGCATTTGATTAAGAGCCCAGATTTGCTTATTGGTTCCAGCTGAAGTAACAGAAAACTCGTTCAAAAACAAAAATTTTTGCAGTATACCACCTGACTTCCACAAATAAGAAGTCCATGAAACTTAAATATTGAACAATTAGTAGGAAACAAAAATTCAACCAGATTGCCATGAAAGCTCCAAACTTTAAATTTTAATTTCCCCAGTTGGCCCCAGTAATAGAAGATTGCTTGAATGGTTTGATCAAAGATCTAATAAAAACCTACAACTGTATGGATCCTAATTCCTAAGAAACCAGAAGGAAAAAGGAAACACAATTACCATCAGATGCCTGATTCATTTACCTTAATCTTTGGAATGCAATAAGCCAAGTTCCCCAAATATGACATATGAGCGTATAGCTTTGCCTCAGCAAGAGACACCCGCCTTAGCATCTTGGAGAACGAATCTCTATCAAATTCAGTCCTCCCTCCATCATCATCACCACCATCAACTCTGCAGACATCACACGGATCTTCCTCATCATCTTCTTTCTGACCATTTACAGCGGCGCAATTGTCATTTTCCTCTTCCTCCTGTGATTCTACATCATCGCTCCTCCCCTGTTTTTCACCCCACAAGGACTTGACGTGTAAAATCTTCAACACCCAGTTCTCATTTTGTCTCCCTGGCAACGCCATTTCATCAAAATTCTCTTTTTCCTCCACTTTCTTTCTTTCCTCCTTATTCTCCACCACAACGGCGTCCTCAACGGCAATACCTTTGTATCTTTTCTCATCCCCACCACCATTTCCTCCCCCTGGCCACAGAGATCTCAAAGGGTATCGAAACGAGAACCCAGACGACGACGCCCTCTTGGGCATCGGCGCAACCGCCGATTTGTCCACAGAACGCCCCACCGCGCTTACCTGCGACGTGCTTGCGCGAACCTCCAACGCCCCACCCACCGAGATCTTGGGAGCCATCCCAGGAATCACAGTTTTCAAACGCAAACCATCCATTCTTCCAATCCCAACCGTTCCCCTGCAGTATGTATATATATATATATCTTCTGCTTCCTTCGTTTTCCTTGTATAAATATCTGATATGAAGTGAATCAAAGAGAAAAGTTAGCCTCCCACGTCGCAGGTGAGGTATTAAGATCAAGTCACAATCTTTAAATTTCTTCTGATCTTTCTTCTGCTCTTTCTTCTCCTACTGGTTCGTTAACTTGGTCCTGGATCAACTACTTAATGAAGAAACAAAAAGAAAGAGAGAGAGAGGGAGAATTTAAAGAGGAAGAAGAAAGGGTTGGGCTTACGTCTGTAACCAAACAGGTCAACAACCTCCCTCCCCCTTCCCAAAGTCCCAACTCCCAACCAAATTTTCTTCCCAAAATTTTCTACCCCTAAAAGAACTCAAAAATCAAAACGAATTTTTTACTCCAGAATAAATAAAGTTGATTCTAACATGCATCATTGACGCTTAGGAATGCAATATATATTCTCTTTTTCTAAAATAATTTATAAGTTTATATTATTTTTAAAAAAATTAAAAAATAAAATAAAATTTATTATGATAAAATAATTTAAAAAATTATGATAAATTAAAATAAAAATATTTTTATTTTAAAAATAAAAAATTTTAAAATAATTTTAAATAAATTTAAAATTAAAAAAACAATTATTTTAAAAAAAGAGTAATTTTTTAACACTATAATTAATTTTTATAGATTATTATTATTCTATATATATATAAATTGATTTTTATTATTCTTTTTCCTTTTAGATTAACTAATTTTTTATTTTTAATTTATTTTAAATTAATTATTTTTTATTTTTAAGTAAATAAATATTTTTTATTTTTATTTTATTATTTATTCATTTTAATTATTATATTATCATAGAAAATTTCTTTTTATTTTTTAAAAAATCCATATAAATATATAAATTATTTCTATATTTTTAATATAAAAATAATAATTATTTTAAAAAAACGTAAAAATATTCGTACGTATTATTCTTCCCTTTAAACTTCTCTCTTTTTTTCAAGGAGGGGGAATATTTAGGCCTTAGGGGGTAAAAAAAAAAGGGACAAGCAAAGCAGTAATAGTAAAACCACGCCGTTTTGAAAAGTCTGTTGGGATTTTCTGGGGTTTTATTTAAGACGACGTTTGTTTACTTTTCCCGGTGCGGAACGTGGAGCCAGGGAGGAGTTACGTCGGTGTCTGAATGCCACGTTAGATTGTACAGTAGATGATGATCATGCACAGGAAAAGGCCTAAACCAAGTGTCGTGTTTCCAAAAGATCTCTTTCCCAACTTCCTTCTACCGTTGTTTATCCTACGATGACACGTTCCTCTGCCTTGGCTGTATGCTCCTAATGCCGTGTAAAGTCTCTTGCACGACACATCCAATGTAAACGTTTCCTTTTGCGCTTTTTTTTTTTTTTGGCAATTTTTGAAAAACTTTATTTACACTAGAAAAACAGGTTTATTGAGAAGGTTGGTTTAATGGGATTGTTTAATCAATATAAGGATGTCAATAATTTAAGTTATTTAGTAATTATCTCTTTTTATTAAAAATAAAATGAGATTGTTTAACCAATATAAGGATCTTAACAATTTAAATTACTTAGTAGTTATCTCTTTTTATTAGAAATAAAAAGTTTTAAATTCGAGTTATATGATATACGAGTAGGATAAAATAAGAAATAAAAAATGATTATTTTTTATTGTGCAATCAAAATAAAAAAAATAAAAAAAAACACCAATACAAGGTTAAGAGTTGTGGCATAGCCATAATTTGCGAGCAAGGATACTGATAAAAAATAAACTTCTACCTTTTTTATTATGCACCATGCACTTCCAGTCAAAGCAATGCAATAATATTTTATTTAAAAATATAAATTTAATTTTTAATTAATTTTAATTTTAGGTTTTTTATTATTTTTAATTAATATTTTATATTTGTAAGAAAATATAAGGCTAAAAAATTATAATTACAGTATGACATGATATGATATTAATAAATGAAACCTAAGTTAACAACTCAAAAATAATTTAACAATTAAACAATAATTCTTACCATAAAATAATAGTTACAAATTAGAATATGATAAATTATCAAAAAAATATAATAGAATAAAATAATAAATTTATTGATTTTTAAAGATATATTAGAGCATTACCTTGCAATCCACCAAAGAAATGTTAAAAATTCAATTGAAAAGAGACCCTTGCTCAAAAAAAGAATTGAAGAGTTTGTATTATTGTCTACTAAGCTTATATAAGTTCAAAAAACCTAATACTAATTGAAGTATAATTCGAACAAAAGAAGGACAGCAATAATTCTAATGGAAGAAGGAGAGCAACTAATTAAGTGAGTTAATTATCTAAAAAATTTTAAGTTTAGTGACAAGCCTTACGACTTTTTTTTTTTTGAAAAATCTAAAATATTCAAATAATTAATTTTAATTTATTTTTTAAAGAGAACAAATAAATATATAAAATATTTTTTTAATTTTAAAATTTAACATAAAATTTTTTTAAATGTGTTAGGTGTGGCAATTAGTGAATGGTTTAATAATGCAGGAAGTTGAAGTTCTGTACTCTGTAGGCCGTTAGCAGTTGGGAAAACAATGGGGCCCGGTGGCTCTTTAACACGTACAGGTTGTAAGTTGAACTTGAAACCTGTTGGCCCATCTCTTTCTTTTTGGTTACGGCTTACGCCGAAATGTCTGATCTGAAGTCGGCATAATTCTTTCCTTGCAGGTTGCACCGAAATTGGCTAACCCTTAGTAGTTTGGTTTGTTAGAAATGGAGGAGAAAGAAAAGAAATGGAAGAAAACTTTTTCTTTTTCTTATTTGGTTAAATTAAAATATAAAAAAATAAAATAAATTAAGAGAAAACTCATCACCACTTCCTAATTTTATATTATTTAAATGTGAATTTTTTTTATGTAACATAAATGATTAAATTATTATAAGTAATTTTTTTAACAATAATTTAGATAACATTAATGATTAAATTATTACCAACTTCTGTATTTTTTGACTAGCAATTAATGAAAAAAAATGCATTAATTGTTTAAGAAACCCCACGGTGGGTAAAATCTAGAAAGTGGCAAAGGAGAAAGAAGAACGGCATTATTTTAACGAGTTCTATTCCAATTACGATTTGGAATTAATCTGTCGAACGGTCGTGAATTGTTTCAAATTTTAAATCTCCAGCTGTACAGTAGCAAATATGATTTTTAGTTTGTACTCCAGGCAACTGGCAAGACGAAGGCAAAGGAACATTTATGCGTGCAAAAAGCTAAGCAGCCAACCAGAGGTTAACCGTGCTGGCAATTCTTCTCACTGATATTCTATTTTTGTAGAGTCAACAAGAAACAAGCGATAAGTCATAAAGATAATAGGGATGATACCATATGAGACAGAAAGTTTTTGCTAAAAGGGCCCCCTACAAAATTGCAGTACATTCAATAAGATGGCTGAGGACGTTGTTGCACTGTCTATCACTTGTTAACGAAGAAAGAGGGCGCGTTAAGGAAGGAGAGAAAATGAAACCCTCAAGAATTACTATTCCCTATATATTTAATATTCTACTCATGTTACAGTTGGGTACATTTTATAAACCCAGAGAAAAAAAGAACATGTTCTACATCTTAGCCAAGAATTTCTTTGATTTTTGCCTTCTGGTCCTCTGTCAGTGATTTGGGAAATTGAACCTCAAAGGTGACATAGAGGTCCCCTTTCTTCTTGCTAAAATGCAATGGCATTCCTTCTCCTTTGAACTTTCTCACTTCTTTGGGCTTTGTTATACCCTGGGGACATTATGGAATCATTTCATGAAACTTGCTAATTCAGATCAAGACAGTTTTAAAAAAGATCCTTAGAATTCCTCATTCTTACCTTTGAGCTGATATCCACTAAATGGTCATCAAGATGTGTAATGGTCCTCTCAAAACCAACAAGAGCTTCAACCTGTAGAAAGCAGAGGAAATTGTTTCGGTTATGATCTAAATTGGATCAGAAGATAAAGAGGAAAGCTGGACTGGGATGCTCCAGGGAAGAAGACCTACCAGAGTTATAGTGACAGTGGTGTGCAAGTCATTGACTTCCCTCCTGAAGCGATTGTGAGGGGCTGTGCGAATGCGGAACTACAGAAAAGGCGATAATCATTGTTAAATCATTGTTAAAAATAAGAACCGAAGAACTGCCAATAATGACAGTTGCCCTAACTAAAAATGGAATATTGAATTATGTTCTCAAATAGACCATCTGGAATGGGGCTTCAGATCAGATGGTTGACTTTGAGATCATTTGGATTCAAAGAGTAGCAGTAGCATTTTTCTCTTTTACAAGAATTTATATTAAAAAAGGAAAATGAAAAAAGGTGGGTCTTCAGGGACAGTGAGACCATCCCGTACCCCCAGCACTTTGTGAAGCCATTAGATCATATAAAGAAAGAATAGTACATAATTCTAAAACAGCACATAGGGCTAGCTAACCTTTAAATCTCCAGGTTCTCCATCAATTTTAGGCTCACCATCATCATAAAAAACAACCTCCTGCAAAATGGACAATGCAGGAAGGAACCATAAACCGCAATTAATAAAGAGGCAAATCTAAGACAAGTTAGCTCACTTCCCATTGCATAAGACTTACTTCCCCATCTTGCATTCCTTTCTCAATATCAACTGTGATTTCATATCCCTCGCGCTCATATTTCACATTTTGGCACTGCTCACAAACCTGAAAAGGAAACATTGAGAATCTAATGAAACTAGATCATTGCAAAATCACAGATGTTATCATCCAAACAGAGTAACAGCCCAAGAAACAAGATTGAAACACTACATTGCAGCACTTCAAAAATAAATCAATGAGTTGCAATACCTCTTCTGTCATTTGTTGAAACATCCCTGGACCAACTTGCCTGTGATAGACCTCATTTCTACAGTTGCAGCGTCTTTTCCCTGGAGCTGGCTTTAAAATGTTTTTCTCCCTCCAAATCTGAAAAGTTCCAGATTGAAGGTTAGCTTAGAAGAAAACCAGGAACCTAGCTAATAACGAATTAGTTCTTACTATCTCTGACATTAAGTAACAGATGGAAGAGGAATCATAGGATGCACAAGCATCAATTAAACCATAACATCATACCCATCATCATTTCATTATACAATATGTTTATCTGCTAGATTCTAGCCAACAAAAAGAAAACAATTAAGAGATTAAACTACTGCTTTGATGAAGTTATTAGTTCACATAGTTCACAAAATGGAAAGGCTAATAGCAATATATGTCCGAAAACACTTCGATCACAAACCTGCTTCCCAAGCTTAGACGATTGGATAAAGTGCATATGGGCAGACTGTTATTAAACTAGTCTACATAACCAAAGAGCAGCACTTAAAGATGTTGGAATAAGATAGCAAGAAATAAGGTTAACAAATCCCATCAAGAGATGATTTCCACCTTCAATGAACCTCCCATGTACAAATCTTCAAGAGTTGCATCCAAGTCAACAATCACATCATCGCCTTTAACGATTTTCTCTTCCTCTTCCATTGAGCCTCCTCCACCAAAAAAACTAGGAAAAAAACAACCCTCCATTTCTTTAGTAATAGTAGGTCATTATTAAATCACCTTAAGAAAACAAAATAACAACTAATATGAGGCAATGACTAGTCTTACACTTGATTTTCTGTAAGTTAATGGTAGTTAGTACTTAGTACTGTAAACAAGAAATACTATACTACAGGTAATGTCCCAAACTTCAGCATAACCATTACATTTTACATAATGGCTGCCTGTGGAGAGTAGGTTTAAGCTCATCCCATGCCATCTTAGATTTATAACTAGGAAAAACAACATAAAGGGAAAAGGTGGAAACTTGCCAAGCTAAAAGTAACATGTTCTCCAGCCCAGAGATTCAGAGACTAAAAACATGAAGCAGAATGACTTTTACTAGCTCATTTGCACATTCTAACAAAAGTAAGGTGTTTCTTCTTTTTCCTGAAGATTTTAGAGTTTGTGATAAATGTTAGAGGAACATAACTTTCTCCTTCGATTTATCTACTATTCTTTATGAATTTCAATCTCCAGTCCTCCATTAATGCAGTATGTACTTCAGCAGTTGAATAACTTACACATTATCAATCTAATAATAGAATATCAATCATATCATTGCCATTAACTTAATTCAACAATATTCAATTATAAAAAGGAAAAGTGCAAAGTGCAAACCTTACCTGCTAAAAATATCCTGTAGGTTGACCCCCATTCCCCCTCCTCTTCCTCCACTAGCTGCATGCTGCTTCAGCCCGTCCTCCCCATACCTATCGTATATACCTCTCTTTTCACCATCCGACAAAACCTCATAAGCTAATCATCAACCAACAGAACGAAAATCAATGAATCATTCAACAAACAAAAGCACAAATGTTATCTCATCAAAATCTGAAATTAACACACGGACTAACCAAAGAACGTAAATTACCATTGTTAATCTCAGCAAATTTCTTATTCGCCTCTTCATTTCCCTGATTCTTGTCAGGATGATACTTCAAAGCTAGCTTCCGGTACGCTCTCTTGATCTGATCATCCGATGCTCCTTTCGGCACTTGTAATATATCGTAATAACTCTTCCTGCATCAATCAAATTGTAAACAAATCAAAACACAAGAACACAAACACAAACAAAACAAAACAAAACCGGTTTCAGAGAAAAAAAGATGGAGACAAATGCGTACGCTGCAATGGCGACGAGAGCGTAAGACAGGGCACAGAACAGAAACAGTAGCTTCGTTCCTCGAAGCGCCATGGATTGAAGATCGGGAGAGGAGAGGAATATCTCTCCGGAGCTCGGAATATTTCAGGAATTCGTATCGGATCTCGTTCTATGATTACTCCGAAATTTGAGAGAGATTAGTCTTCTTCTTCCTCAATGGAAACTGTGAGATTGCGTAGCTTCTTCTTCTTCTTCTTCGAATCGTTTTTTCAGTTTTCCGCCTGTAAACTGGGGGACGGGGGAAAAGAACCGAAGTGTAGATAACAGAGGTTTTCCAACGACTTGACCGGTGACTTACTTTTTTGCAACGTGTTCCTGCGGAAGACTAGCCAATGAGCGTAAGCCTAATGTTGTTTTAGCCAATGATTTGTAGCCACGTGGAACGCCTTGGTCTCCTCGTGTCGCGGATTTCCTGGAAACTGATTCGTGCTGGCCCACACGCAGCGTAGGCGTGGGGCTGAATTTGGCTAGAACGACGTCGTTGGATTCATAGAGATACAGCTTGCATCATCAAAATTTGGGTCTGGCCCAGAAAGAAATCCCACGCCCATGAATCTATATTTGTTGCCGTTGATCAATTGGTTCAAGCCCATTTACCGTAGAAAATGGGCCCC
>BPVZ01000001.1:7612212-7622217 GCA_020521535.1 Rubroshorea leprosula | reverse complement strand
ATTAATATAAAAATTGATATTCATAATTTATATTAATTGAACTTTCAATCCAATAATTAATTTTTAAGAATATTAATTAAAATATAAAGTTCTAGATAGGTTCTTAAAAAAGAAAATTTAGAGCACTACCAACCAAACACTAACTTTGTTTTTCTCTTCTTAATAAAATCATAAGAACTCTGTATCCCAAAGTTATCAAGTTAATTTTCAATTTTGTTTTATTTTTATGTTTTGACCAACTAATAACCAATAATCATCGCTCTAATCTAGTTCTTTTTATTACTTCAATTAATGAATTAAGTATTTCATTATTTTTAATTTGAATTGCATAATAACAAATGACTTATAGTTATTACTTTAATCATTACTCCCTCAGGACATAACTTTTGTCAAATTAGGTTCCAAACTCTGCTTGCTAATTTACTTGAAAGAGCTTACATGTAAGACTTTTTATTGCAATTCCAAACAGGAAACAATAAGAAGAGCAGTTTAGAAATGACAACTATAAAATGGCTACATTCTTGAATGCATTGCTTCATGCCTTGGATAGATGATCGACTATAAAATAGTAGCTAGAAGTGAAGCACATCTCAATGTAATAAAACCACGCCCGTCTCCAATAAGGATTTATGTAAAGAACTGCAGCAATAGTCATGAGCACCATTATGTAAGACACAATTAAACTCACATAGAAGACACCCATATCAATGAAACCATCATCTTCTCTGCCCTTGGTTGGACCTTCCTGGATCATTGGTGGTGGACTTGTTGTTGAGCAACTTTTCAATGGTTCCCCACAAAGCAGGGGATTACCTTGGTAACAACTTCCATTAAATGTTGCAAATTGTCGGATCCTTGCTGGTGTCTTACCTGATAAGTTGTTGTATGCCACGCTAAAGGTAGATAAGAAATATAAGTCAACAAGCTCGGGAGGAATTTCCCCACTCAAATTGTTGTAGGAAAGATCCAAGCTCTCGATTTGCTCAAGGTTAGAAAATGTAGATGGGATTCCACCAACCAAGAAATTATGAGACAGGTTTAGTACGTGAATCTTACTAAGGTGCCCTATTTCATAAGGAATTTCACCAGTCAATTTGTTGCAGGAAAGGTCTATTCCAGACATGTAGGTGAGAAGTCTTCCCTTGTAAGAATATGCCATATACTTTGTTGTGAAAGGCACTGGTTCACCAACAGAAAGTGTATCCTTGAAAAGTAGTGTAAACAATAGACCATAGATAAGAAGAACTTGATTATCCTCATTATATAGCTCATTAGTAGTAAGATTTAGGCAAGAGGGTATATGGCCTGAAAGATGGTTTTGAGATAGATCAATCAAGCTCAATTTCTGCAACGTGCATAGCTGAAATGGGATCTTACCTTCAAGATTATTGTTCTTCAAGATAAGATAACTCAACTCACCAAGCATATTGATGCAATCTGGGATGTTACCACTTAGCTGGTTGTCACTAAGGTCTAGCGTTACTAGAGAAGAGCTCTTACAAAACTGTGTTGTCAGTGATCCTTCTAGCCTATTTTTGGATAAATGAACATGAATTATATACCCTGGGCCGAAACAAGATGGTAGCCTCCCCGAAATATTGTTATTTGAAAGGTCTAGAATTAGAAGAAATTGAAGCTGACAAAAGTCGATAGGAATTGGACCTTCAAGACCATTATTGGACATGATAATTTCTCGCATGTATGAAATATTTCCCATCCAGCTTGGGATCCTACCAGAGAGATTGTTATTGCTGAAATCTATTGAAGCCAGATGGGGGCAATTAGATAAGCTTTTTGGGATACTTCCAGAAAAGTGATTGCCATTCAACTGTAATACCACCAACTGGAATAAGCTAAATTTCTCTGAGAAAATCTGGCCTTGTAGATTGTTGTTTGACAGAATAAGTGAAATTAATGATGAGCAACCCATGGTTAACTTCTTAGGTATTTCACCAGATAAGTTATTGTGAGATAAGTCCAAAGATAGCAGCGACTTCATATCACCAATTGAAGGAGGAATGCTGCCAGTAAGAGAATTTTCTGAAATGTATAAACCTTCTAAACTTGGCAAAGATGCTCCGATCTCCATTGGAATATGGCCGTCCAAGAAATTTTTGGAGATATCTAGATCTTTCAAACTCATACTCATATGAGAATGAGCTGGCAACTTAATAGGTCCAGAGAGAGAATTGTTAACCAGCGAAAGTGTCTTCAACCTTGTGTTGTTTTCCAACAACCAAATGGGAAACTCTCCAGTTAGGTTAAGGTGCGAGAGGTCTAAATACTCCAGGTCGTGTTGAGAGTAGAGGAAGTTTGGAATTGCTCCACAATCTCCACAACCAGACATAGTTAAGGTATTTAGTTGGAAAGTTGGTTCCAAAGATTCAATGTTGGTATCTATGTAAAATTCATTATTTTCAACATAAATCTGCTTGAGTTTTGAATGGTTGAAGAATGGTTGAAGGGAGAAAGGAATTCGGAAGTGATATGTCTGAAAGGGACAAGTAATTAAGAGATGTCAATTTGTTAAGGGGTGATAGAGCTATATCTCCAAAAAATTTGTTTGAATTGAGACTTAAGCTCAGGAGAGAAGTCAAATTTGACAAACATGAAGGCAGGGCTCCCTCTAAATAAGTGTCCTTAACTTCCAACTCTTCAAGATGTGTCAATTCACACAGGCCTGTGAACATATACGACACTTACAAACTTAGTCATATAGCTCCAAATATATATATATACATACATATAAATATATAGAGGGAAAATGGTAAAATCTGAACATTGATTCTTATTTCTTTAAATTTGTAAATAACCTTGGAGTGTTAAGGAGTCATTGAGTTCGCAGCCATACAGTCCTAGAACCTTGAGAGAAGCCAATGCTCCAATGCCATGAAAGAAGTTGGTTGGGAGGATAGAATTATCCAGAAACAACTCTTCCACTTTGGACAAGTTATGAAAACCTAATAAGAAAAGCAATTAATTACATTCTTGCAATCTTCCGTCATAATTAATAAATTAGAGCAAGAACATATATTTCTAAGAAAAATATTCTAAGAAGTTGGAAAAGAAATTACACTAAAGATGAAAATTTACTATAAAAATTTTTAGACCAATAAAATAGAACAAGATGGCACATTTTTGAAAGGAAAAATTATTATTGTAATAATAAAATGGAGATAAAGCAAGCTTACCTCTTTTACTCGGGTTCATTTTTATTTCACCATGTCCTAGGGATAGAGCTTTTAAAGATGGAAGACTTGCCAAAGATGATAGGATGTTGTAGCTGAAGTTTATTCTTCCACTTAGGTCAAGCACCTCCAAATGGTCAAGTTTTGACAGCTTTTCTAAATCAGCTGTAACAAATTAACAATCAAAGCTTGTTGTACACCAGCATCTAAATTTGCTAAGCATATAACATAAAATTAAAACTGTATCATAGTTTGAAGCTAGTAAGTTGTTCTGGTTACCACTCATGGATGATAAGACACTATTGTCCAACTTACTGTGATTTAGATCGAGGATTTGCATGTTTTCTCGACATAGAAAAGGCTCTCAAAACTTGCAATACATATAATTATTTATTCAGTTTTGAAGTCACATATATATTAAGATGAAACAATAAGGAAATGGGTTCTATAAGAGAGGGGGGCATCTATACCATCAGCATGGCTGGATGCTTGAAATTCGTCTTCGGCAAGATATAAAAACTTGAGAGATGGAAGCTCACTCAAAGATGATAAGATACTATTATTGGTCAACATATTATAACTTATATCGAGGAATTCCAATTTTCTTAATTTAGAAAACTTCTCGAAACCTGCAATACACACAATTACAAATTCAATTTTGGAGCCACATATATATTAAGATAAAACAATAAGGAAATAGGTTTCCATAAGTAAAAGGTGGATATCTGTACCATTAACATGGTTGGATGCTTGGAGTTTGTTGCGAGCTAGATTTATAGACTTGAGAGATAAAAGCTTGGTCAAATACAATAAAATGCTGTTATTGAAGAAATTTCCTTCCAAGTTAAGGATTTCCAAATGGCTCAACATCGTTGGATGCTTAAGAAACCCTGCAAGTAGAGCACAAGAATTGTACTTTTGGTTCAATTAAAGAAATAACACAAATAAAATGTAAGATAAGACAACAAGAATGAGATGAATATACCAATCATATATATATTAAAATGCTCGATTGTTGATAATCACAATATTAACTAAGTTGAACAGTAGATAAAAGCCTTCATTTTCACTATGCAATTTGCTATTCAATTAGAATTCAAAGTGAGACTTCAATAGAAGAAACAAAGAGGCATTCAGATACTTATCAGTGAAACTACTATTATATGCTTTAGCCTGTGTGAAAGTAGGGATGAATGAGATGACTAGTCTTGTGGTGAAAGTTGCAATCAACCTTCTTCCACTGACAATAATCTGTATTTTTGCTCTCCTCACTCAGTTTCTTGGAGAAAAAATAGAATTAAAGGCACGTTTGAGTTGAAGAGCAATTCACTATCGGTCCCAACACCCTTGGCACCACTGCCCATCTACTAAGAAGAGTGTAAGCAGCACATACATAAACCATTTCAACTCCATCAAAATAAGCTAAGATCAACCGCCAAGTACTGCTACTATATATCTCTGGGCCATTACCAGCAATTCACTTTAGACTTTTATATACACAAGCAAGCATCTATTCCATGATTCCATTTTTTGTCATAAATGGGTTCGACACATTCTTAATTCAACTTAGTAGTTTCCACTTTCCACAACAATTATATGTTTCCTTCTTCTTTCTCTTTAATTCCTTATTTCATTAAAAATATATTAAAAAAAGATCATAACAAATTGGCTTTTATTGAGATGAGATTATCAAGGGAAGGAAGAATTTATACCTTCATTACTAATAAATGGATTAATTATATTGAAATAAAAATCAAAATGGTAATTGAAATTATTGACTTTAACGTCTTAGCATAAAACATAAAGTCAAAACTATACCATAGTTTGATGCTAATAAGCTGCTCCTGCCTAGATTTAGAGACTTGAGAGATGGAAGCTCACTCAAAAATGTTAAGGTACTATTGTTCAATTGATTGTTATATAGATCAAGAATTTCTAGATTCCTTAACTTAGAAAGCTTCTCAAAACCTGCAAAATATACAATTATTAATATAATTTTGGAGACACATAAACATTAAGATGAAACAATAAGGAAACAAGTTTTTATATGTAAAAAATGGACAATTATACCGTCAACATGGTTGGATGCTTGGAAATTGTTGTTGCTTAGATATAGGGACTTGAGACATGGAAGCTCACTCAAAAATGTTAAGATACTATTATTGTTCAATTGATTATTATATAGATCAAGAATTTCTAGATTCTTTAACTTAGAAAGCTTCTCGAAACCTGCAAAATGTACATTATTAATTTAATTTTGGAGCCATACATAAATATTAAGATGAAATAATAAGGAAACAAGTTTTTATAAGTACAAAATGGACAATTATACCATCCGCATGGTTAGATGCTTGGAAATTGTTGTTGCCTAGATATAGGGACTTGAGAGATGGAAGCTCACTCAAAAATGTTAAGATACTATTGTTCAATTGATTGTTATGTAGATCAAGAATTTCTAGATTTCTTAACTTAGAAAGCTTCTCGAAACCTGCAAAATGTATGATTATTAATTTAATATTAAGATGAAATAATAAGGAAACAGGTTTCTATTAAGTAAAAAATGGACGATTATACCGTCAGCATGGTTAGATGCTTGGAAATTGTTGTAGCCTAGATATAGGGACTTGAGAGATGGAAGCTCACTCAAAATTGTTAAGATGCTATTGTTCAATTTATTGTCATGTAGATCAAGAATTTCTAGATTCTTTAACTTAGAAAGCTTCTTGAAACCTGCAAAATGTACAATTATTAATTTAATTTTGGAGCCACACAAATATTAAGGTGAAACAATAAGGGAACAAGAATCTATAACTAAAAATGGACAATTATACCATCAACTTGGTTAGATGCTTGGAAATTGTTGTTGGCTAGATATAGAGACTTGAGAAAGGGAAGCTTATGTAGAGATGATAAGATACTATTGTTCAATTGATTGCCATTTAGATCAATAATTTCCAAATTCCTCAACTTAGAAAGCTTCTCCAAACCTGCAATATGTAAAATTATTAATTTAATTTTGGAGCCACACATAAATATTAAGATAAAACAATAATGGAACAAGTTTCTATAAGTAAAAAATGTACAATTATACTATCAGCATGGTTAGATGCTTGGAATTTGTTATTGGCTAAATATAGGCACTTGAGGGATGAAACCTCACTAAAAGATGATAGGACACCATTGTTCAATTGATTGCTTTTTAGATTAAGAATTTCCAAATTCCTCAACTTAGAAAGCCTCTCAAAACTTGCAAAACAATTTCTTGCAACATTCAAGCTAATTACCAATTCAGTTTTGGGAGCCACAAATATAAAAATTTCAAACTACACCAAAAAATAATAAAGATGAAATGATAAACAATGGTTTTTTTTTTTTTAAAGTAAAAGATGAAATTAAGTTGAAAGACAGATTAAAACCTTCATTTTCCATGCAACCAGCTATTCCATTTCCAGCCAAATGGAGACTCTTCAATTCCACAAATGGAAGAAACAAAGACGCATTTAGATACATGACATTCTCCGATTCCATAAACCTATTCGGTATATACAAGTAACCATCAAATATTTCTTCGAACCATGAGTAATTGAGATTGAGTGTTATGACTCGTCCAGAAGTAGAGTTGCACTCAATCCCCTCCCATCGACAACAATTTGAATTTCGCTCTCCCCTCTCCCAGTTTTTTAGGTGCACAGGTTTAGTGAAGAAAGGTTTGAGTTGGAGGAGAGCAGTCCTCTCTTGGTCCCAACACCCCTGGCACCACAGCCCTTCTAATAAGAAGAGTATAAATAACACATAAATTAACCATTTCGACTCCATCAAAATATTCTCAGATCAACCACCAATTAAGTACTGCTACTGTCTCCTTGCATTACCAGCAACACACCTTAAACCTTTATATACACAAGCAAGCAAAAGCAACTTGTCCATTACTCCGAGTTGTGTCATAAATGGGTCCCGCATATTATTAATTGATTCAATTCAGCAGTTTTCACTTTCCACAACAATTATATGTATCCTTTTTCTTTCTTTCTTTTATTAGCAAAAATTAATTTATTAAGAAGGTACAAAGGGTATCTCAAACCCATTACATCTACTAATTATAGAACCATATAAAAAACAAGCTTGTAATTACATAATACAAGCATTTAGACTAAAGTTTATTTAATAGTCATAACTCAGTCAAAAGGATTATTTTCCCATTCATAAAATCTGGAGATAAAGCCCTTAGCCCTTCCATTTTCTTTGTCTTTTATTCTTTATTTCATTAAAAGAGAATTTAAAAAAAAAAAAAGATTGTAACAAATTGGTTTACTCTGAGATGAGATTATCAAGGGAAGGAGGAGTTTATACCTTCATCACTAATCAATGGATTAATTATAACAAAAAAAAATCGAATGGTAATTGAAATTGTTGACTTTGATGTATTGGTACCTTTTAGTATGAAGTAATATATAACAAGGTTCCTTATTTTGCAATTCAAATTGCAAAATAGGGATTGTTAGATGGAGGAAGGCCCCCAATATCAAGGGATCTACCTTATCTTATCAAACGATTTATATTGTGTAGTTTTGTGCACTTCGAAGTGTACAATATATAGTTTTTCCATATAAACGAAAGATCTTGACTTTCTTTGTTCAACTGTTAGTGTTTTTAGAGGCATTTATTTATATGCATTTCAAAACGAAATTTTCATTGAGTGATTTCCTATTCTTTCTAGTAAAATTAGTGTGTTAGATTTTTTTATCATATATAATGGATGAGGTATATAATATGAGATAACTCTCTTCTCTTCTAAATCTTTTTTTTTTAATTAAAAAAAAACTCTTTTCCCTAAATCTCTTGATATACATGTATTTAATTTTTTTATTCTCTTTCTTTTATTCATACACTCCAACAAAGAAAAAGTGCAAATAAGGATGCCAACTTTATATTTATTTATATTTAAGAATGTTGACTTTATTAGTTTCTAAATGAAGATATTAACTTTCAATTTTTTCTATATAAAGATGTCAACTTTCAATTTTTTTCTATTTAAGAATATTAACTTTTATTAATTTAAAGATACCAACATTATCTTTATTTCCTAAATTTGAAGATCTTTATTTTACTACACCACTAGAAAGATATTATACCACTAAGGGTTTTTAGATCGTTGGTCTTTTTTTTTATTTTTATTTTTATTTTTTTTTTCATTTTTTCTCCATCTATATGAGTAGAGAAAATGCTTTACTTTGTGCAGTTTTTTTACAATTTTCAAAGCTTTTTTCCCTTTCTTTTTCGTCATCAAATAGAGTCATGTGAATTTCCCATCTTGGTTGAAGAGTTCGCCATTGAAAGAAAATGTTTATAAGAACATTTCAAACTTTGCTTCCTCTATGAAAGTTCAGCGAAATTAGGTTTTGAGAGTGACTTCAATAATGAAGACCTTTTGAGTCAATGCTAATCTCCTGAGTCATTTTTCTAATAAAAATGTATTAGGATTTTAGAACATATTTAATTTCTATAATAATAGAAAAGAGATACCTTTGAATTCATAGTCATACTAATTAATGTATTGGGATCATATCATTCTACCCAAATTATGTTTTGAGAATGACAAAGATAGACTCCAAAAGTCTTTCTTTGCGGATGCATCTTCATATGTATTATTCTTGTAATTAAAATGGGGTAATAATCTATAGGTAATTTTTTTGTATAATTTTTATTTATAACTTCTGTATGTTATTAAATAAGTGAATATATACAAATGTTATGGATCTTAGTAAAGTAAAAGAGTCAATTATTAAATGACGGTTAATGTTAAACGAAAGAAATTGTATGTAAAAATTGTCTATTAATCATTTCTCACTAAAATATGGTAATACTGTAAAGGAGTTTTAGAAAATGATTTTCATACTAAAAACTCTTTTCAACATTTTATTTTTTTAAAGGTCAACTCATCCTTGGAAGTCATTTAATTAGAGCTATTTCTGATAACTTTTTATAAATATGAAACATTAGTTATTGTTAAGATCATGGCAATCATTGAAGATTTAAAAAAATTAATTGTAGAAAATTAATTGTGGAACCTAAGATTAAAAAAATAATAATTTTAGAAACCGAAAATGAAATTTTCAACTAAGCTAACCGGGCTATAAAATTGAATTAAAGTCATTGGTTGTCTAATTTAATGTGAAGAATTATAATTGGTTTATTTCCTAAATCTGAAGATTTTTATTTTATTAAACCATTAAAAAAAGATTATCATTAAATTTTTTAAGTTGGTCAATTTTTTCATTTTTTCTCATCCATATGAATTTATGCACGGGAAAACCTTGACTTACACAACTTTGTTAGGAAAATTATTGGATGGCATAACGACTTGTTAGCATTTGCACTTTCTTATTTGTTATGGTCCTTACGGATTGGGAAGACCTTGACTTACAACTTATTAAGAAAATTATTGGATATGATAAAACTTGTTAACATTTGCACCTTCGTGACAGTTGTGGATGGGGAAGACTTTGAATTACAACTTTGTTAGGAAAATTAGTAGATGGAATAACGTGTTAGCATTTGCACTTCGTATTTGTTCCGAATGGGAAGACCTTGACTTACAACTTGTTAGGAAAATTATTGGATTAAATAACAACTTGTTAGAATTTGCACTTTCATTATAGTTATGGACGGGGAAGACCTTGACTAATACCACTTGCTACGAAAATGATCGGATGGAAGAACAACTTCTAGGTGGGAATGGAATTAGTTTTTTTATGCTTTTAAGTTTTAATTAGCATATGTCTGGTTTTAAAGAAATAAAATGGAAATGACAGGAGTG
>BPVZ01000001.1:7485712-7497928 GCA_020521535.1 Rubroshorea leprosula | reverse complement strand
TTTAAGAGAAACAAATTCAAATTGATTTCAATCTGGTGATCACTAGCACCGAATTTTCTTGATTAATTAAAGCCTACCTAAAGAACAAATCCAAATTGATTTCAATCAGGTAATCTTATTTTCTCCACCAAATCATAGATGAAATATTGGACATTGAATTGTTCATATTTGGCGATGAGTTTTATCTTTGCTATATTAAGATAACAGAAAACTGGTTTGCAGCCGGTCTTGTTAACTTTTAGACGGACAAGATTACTAAAAACGATGCAGTTTCAGTGTTCAAGCCTCTGTTCTTTATTTTCCTCCATTTCTT
The DNA here is from genome assembly GCA_020521535.1 of Rubroshorea leprosula. Classification (NCBI taxonomy): domain Eukaryota; kingdom Viridiplantae; phylum Streptophyta; class Magnoliopsida; order Malvales; family Dipterocarpaceae; genus Rubroshorea; species Rubroshorea leprosula. The sequence goes on along the minus strand of BPVZ01000001.1, from coordinate 7,497,615 downwards.
ACTCCATCCCCTTCATCGAGATAATCCCTAACCCCAATTGATGTCGATCTATTCTTCATGAGCTTTTTTTTTTCTTCATCTTTGATTTTCCCCTTCCATTGCTAGGTGCTTTTCGCTCATTGTCTCTGAAGTTTGTTAGATTTTCCTTCATCTTGTTCTTCCTTCCATCACCGTGATTTCTCAGTGGTTTGATTGCTACTTTGGTTCTTTTTGATCAATTTTCCTTCATTTTGTTCTCTCTTCATCTTGGATAGCTGTGATTTCTCTAAAAAGGCTGCCTTATCCCAAATGCTCCCAATCGATTGTTATTATTTGAAAAAAAAAAAGAGAAAAAAAGAAAAAGCAAAGTTTTAGACCAAAATAAGAAGTATCGTGGAGCATATGTAACAAAAAGAGCTATAATATTTTCCTGTTAATTTGGCTCATCTTTCACTCTAATTTATGTTTTCTTTCTATGTTTCCAGTTGTTCTTTCTTTACTCTCTAAAGTTTTCAATGGTTCCTGGTAGGCATCTTATAAAGGGGAAATTGAAGAGTAGAATCGAGTTCGGGAAATCAAAGATAGAATAGAAGGTTTTAGGATAAAGAAAAACAGAGGGAAATCGAAGAAGAAAAGAGGATGAGGTTATTGATGCAAAGATAAAGAATTTAGAGAGGGTATTCGTATGCAGGGTTTTTGAATTTCTGAAACAAAGGAAAGGAGAGGAGAGACAAAAGCTGGGTTTACTGAACACTAAACGACACCATTTTAATCATCCCGTCCGCCCAAAAATTTGCAATAGCAGTTGCAAACCAGTTTTCCGTTAAGATAATACATAAACCATGCATCCACAATTACAATATGGAAACTCGGAATATTTTTAGGGCCCAACAAGGCAGCAACCATTTGAAACAGAACAGCAAGTTCATTGCTATATATAATTCTTGCCGCAGAACAGAGAAATATTGATACCAAGAACAAATCCAATTCCATAGATAAATTAATACATCAATATCGGCAACCTTTTAGTGAGTTGTAGTTCCCTACGTTACTCCCGGCATCTCCTACTAATTCAGCAGACTGCTCAGACCCTAAATCCAATCCATGCTCATCCAACATCACAACCTATAAACACAATATCCCAAAACAAGGATAAATCCCAACAAGACTGTATCTCCAAACCCCCATAAACCAAATCAATAATGATACTAATAAAAAAACAAAGTAAAAGTAAAACTATGGAGGGTTTTCCAGACGAGTACCCAGTCATCAGACCTGATATGGTTCATGACAGCCATATCTTCATCATCAACCTGGGCCTTCACATCTCTACATACACAAAACCAGCATAAACTCATCTAAATTAAGTTAGAAACTATAAAAATAGATTAATGGCATAAAATTACAGAAAAGGGGAATGAAAGCACCGTGAATTTTTGGGGTTAGAGTGACTTAGAACAACATTAACGGAACAGTAGTTTCCGAGCCTATCAATATACCCATCTACCGGCAACTGGACACCTGGGGACCTCTTCTTCCCCACTGTTATGATCTGAATTGGCAATGCTCTCTACCCACACAAAGAAAAGCTGATTACTTTTGTCAAAAATTCAAAACCAAATAAGAATTCAGCTAAAAAACATGGAAGGATGCATGGACAGAAGCGTTACCACAGATTGACCAACGAATTTGCATTGTTTAACTGAAAATTTCAATCAAAATAAGATTAAGATTAATGAAATGTCGTAGAAAATGAAGTAGGATTGATTGCTTAAATTCTAGCAGAAGGAACCTGAAGGAATACTTGAGTTGGTCCAGCGAGGAGTAGCACAAACGCAGAAGGAAATGGGTTTTGTTTGCCGGATGGATGATTTCGTTTCCTTGGCAGAAGAGGTATGATGGAAAACAACGCCGTGTAATTAAATAAAATGGAGGTAAATGGAAATCTTGTTATCAACAGAGGTTTTTTTTAAGTGTTTTGCATATTGTTTTTTTCTAGAGAATTTATTTTAAAATTCATATTTTAATTAATTTTTTGAAAATTCAAATGTTAAATTAAAAATTTTATTCGTATAATTTATATGTCAAATTTTAAATTGTTTTAGTGGGTTTAACTATTTTGTTATTATATAAAATTGAACATTATCAAATATGTGTCAATAAATAAAGTTTTTTTTTTATCAAAATATTAGAAGTGTTAGATTAATATAAAAATTGATATTCATAATTTATATTAATTGAACTTTCAATCCAATAATTAATTTTTAAGAATATTAATTAAAATATAAAGTTCTAGATAGGTTCTTAAAAAAAAATTTAGAGCACTACCAACCAAACACTAACTTTGTTTTTCTCTTCTTAATAAAATCATAAGAACTCTGTATCCCGAAGTTATCAAGTAAATTTTCAATTTTGTTTTATTTTTATGTTTTGACCAACTAATAACCAATAATCATCCCTCTAATCTAGTCCTTTTTATTACTCTAATTAACGAATTAAGTATTTCATTATTTTGAATTTGAGTTGCATAATAGTAAATTACTAATAGTTATTACTTTAATCATTACTCCCTTAGAACATAACTTTTGTCAAATTAGGTTCCAAACTCTGCTTGCTAATTTACTTGAAAGAGCTCACATGTAAAACGTTTCATTGCAATTCCAAACAAGAAACAATAAGAAGAGCAATTTAGAAATGACAACTATAAAATAGCTACATTCTTTAATGCATTGCTTCATGACTTGGATAGATGATCGACAATAAAATAGTAACTAGAAATGAAGCACATCTCAGTGTAATAAAACCACACCCGTCTCCAATAAGGATTTATGTAAAGAACTGCAGCAATAGTTATGAGCACCATTATGTAAGACACAATTAAACTCACGTAGAAGACACCCATATCGATGAAACCATCATCTTCTCTGCCCTGTGTTGGACCTTCCTGGATCATTGGTGGTGGACTTCTTATTGAGCAACTTTTCATTGGTTCCCCACAAAGCAGAGGATTACCTTGGTAACAACTTCCATCAAATGTTGCAAATTGTCGGATCATTGCTGGTGTGTTACCTGATAAGTTGTTGTATGCTACGCTAAAGGTAGATAAGAAATATAACTCAACAAGCTCGGGAGGAATTTTCCCACTCAAATTGTTGTAGGAAAGATCCAAGCTCTCGATTTGCTTAAGGTTAGAAAATGTAGATGGGATTCCACCAACCAAGAAATTATGAGACAGGTTTAGTACATGAATCTTACTAAGGTGCCCTATTTCATAAGGAATTTCACCGATCAGTTTGTTGCAGGAAAGGTCTATTCCAGACATGTAGGTGAGAAGTCTTCCCTTGTAAGAATATTCCATATTCTTTGTTGTGAAATGCACTGGTTCTCCAATATCCTTTTCATTCTTTGTTGTGAAATTCCGTGTTATGAAATGCACTGGTTCACCAATAGAAAGCGTATCCTTGAAAGATCGTGAAAGAAATAGACCAGGAATAAGAGTAGAAGCAACATAATTATCCTCATTATATAGCTCATTAGTAGTAAGATTTAGGCAAGAGGGTATACGGCCTGAAAGATGGTTCTGAGATAGATCAATCAAGCTCAATTTCTGCAACTTGCATAGTTGACATGGGATCTTACCTTCAAGATTATTGTTCTTCAAGATAAGATAACTCAAGTCACCAAGCATATTGATGCAATCTGGGATGTTACCACTTAGCTGGTTGTCACTAAGGTCTAGCGTTACTAGAGAAGAGCTCTTACAAAACTGTGTTGTCAGTGATCCTTCTAGCCTGTTTTTGGATAAATGAACATGATTTATAAGCCTTGAGCCGAAACAAGATGGTAGACTCCCCGAAATATTGTTATTTGAAAGGTCTAGAGTTAGAAGAAATTGAAGCTGACAAAAGTCGATAGGAATTGGACCTTCAAGACCATTATGGGACATGATAATGTCTTGCAAGTGTGACATATTTCCCATCCATCTCGGGATCCTACTAGAGAGATTGTTATTGCTGAAATCTATTGAAGACAAATAGGAGCAGTTAGATAAGCTTTTTGGGATACTTCCAGAAAAGTGATTGCCATTCAAGTGTAATTCCTCCAACTGGAATAAGCTAAATTTCTCAAAGAAAATCTGGCCTTGTAGATCGTTGTTTGATAGAATAAGTGAAACTAATGATGAGCAACCCATGGTTAACTTCTCAGGTATTCCACCAGATAAGTTATTGTGAGATAAGTCCAAAGACTGCAGCGACTTCATATCACCAATTGAAGGAGGAATGCTGCCAGTAAGAGAATTTTCCGATATGTTTAAATCTAGTAAACTTGGCAAAGATGCTCCAATCTCCATTGGAATATGGCCATCCAAGAAATTTTTGGAGATATCTAGACTTTCCAAACTCATATGAGAATGAGCTGGCAACTCAATAAGTCCAGAGAGAGAATTGTTAACCAGGGAAAGTGTCTTCAACCTTGTGTTGTTTTCCAACAACCAAATGGGAAACTCTCTCGTTAGGTTAAGGTGCGAGAGGTGTAAATACTCCAGGTCGTGTTGAGAGTAGAGGAAGTTTGGAATTGCTCCACAATCTCCACAACTAGACAAAAGTAAGGTATTTAGTTGGAAAGTTGGTTCCAAAGATTCAATGTTGCTATCTATGTAAAATTCATTATTTTCAGCATAAAGATGCTTGAGTTTTGAATGGTTGAAAAATGGTTGAAGGGAGATGGGAATTTGGAAGTGATTATCTAAAAGGGACAGATATTGAAGGGATGTCAATTTGTTAAGGGGTGATAGAGCTATATCTCCAAAAAATTTGTTTGAATCGAGGCTTAAGCTTAGGAGAGAAGTCAAATTTGATGAACATGAAGGTAGGGCTCCCCCTAAATAATTGTAGCTCACATCCAACTCTTCAAGATGTGTCAATTCACACAGGCCTGTGAACATATACAACACTTACAAAGTTAGTCTTATAGCCCCAAATATATATATATATAGAGAGAGAAAAAATGGGTAAAATCTGGACATTGGTTCTTATTTCTTTAAATTTGTAACTAACCTTGGAGTGTTACAGAGTCATTGAGTCCACAGTCGTACAGTGTTAGAACCTTAAGAGAAGTCAATGCTCCAATGCCATGAAAGAAGTTGGTGGGGAGGATAGAATTATCCAGAAACAACTCTCCCACTTTGGACAAGTTATGAGAACCTAATAAGAAAAGCAATTAATTATATTCTTGCAATCTTCTGTTATAATTAATAAATTTAGAGCAAGAACATATATTTCTAAGAAAAATATTCTAAGATGGAAAAGAAATTACACTAAAGATGAAAATTTACTATAAAAATTTTTAGGCCAATAAAATATAACAAGATGGCGCATTTTTGAAAGGAAAAATTATAATTGTAATAATAAAATGGAGATAAAGCAAGCTTACCTCTTTTACTCAGGTTCATTTTTATTTTACCATAAAAATTTAAAGAAATAATAAAGAGTTATTTCTTTAAATTTGTAACTAACCTTGGAGTGTTAAGGAGTCATTGAGTCTGCAGTTGTACAGTGATAGAACCTTGAGAGAAGTCAATGCTCCAATGCCATGAAAGAAGTTGGTTGGGAGGATAGAATAATCCAGAAACAACTCTTCCACTTTGGACAAGTTATGAAAACCTTATAAGAAAAGCAATTAATTATATTCTTGCAATCTTTCATCATAACTAATAAATTCAAAGCAAGAACATATATTTCTAAGAAAAATATTCTAAGAAGATGGAAAAAAAATTACACTAAAGATGAAAATTTACCATAAAAATTTTTAGGCCAATAAAATATAACAAGATGACACATTTTTGAAAGAAAAAATTATAATTGTAATAATAAAATGGAGATAAAGCAAGTTTACCTCTTTTACTCGGGTTCATTTTTATTTCACCATCTCCTAGGGATACAGCTTTTAAAGATGGAAGACTTGCCAAAGATGATAGGATGTTGTAGCTGAAGTTTATTCTTCCACTTAGGTCAAGCACCTCCAAATGGTCAAGTCTTGACAGCTTTTCTAAATCAGCTGTTACAAATTAACAATCAAAGCTTGTTGTCCACTAGCGTCTAATTTTGCTAAGCATATAATATAAAATTAAAACTATATCATAGTTTGAAACTAGTAAGTTGTTCTAGTTACCACTCAAGGATGATAAAACACTATTGTCCAACTTACTGTGATTTAGATTGAGGATTTGCAAGTTTTCTCAACATAGAAAAGGCTCTCAAAACTCACAATACATATAATTATTTATTCAGTTTTGAAGTCACATATATATTAAGATGAAACAATAAGGAAACAGATTCTATAAGAGAGAGGGGGGCATCTATACCATCAGCATGGTTGGATGCTTGAAATTCATCTTCAGCTAGATATAAAAACTTGAGAGATGGAAGCTCACTCAAAGATGATACGATACTATTATTGGTCAACATATTATAACTTAGATCGAGGAATTCCAATTTTCTTAATTTAGAAAACTTCTGGAAACCTGCAATACGTACAATCGCTAATTCAATTTTGGAGCCACATATATATTAAGATGAAACAATAAGGAAATAGGTTTCAATAAGTAAAAAGTGGATATCTGTACCATCAACATGGTTGGATGCTTGGAGTTTGTTGCTAGCTAGATTTAGAGACTTGAGAGATAAAAGTTCGGTCAAATATGACAAAATGCTGTTATTGAAGAAATTTTCTTCCAAGTTAAGGATTTCCAAATGGCTCAACTTCTTTGAATGCTTAAGAAACCCTGTAAGTAAAGCACAAGAATTGTAATTTTGGTTCAATTAAAAAAATAACACAAATAAAATGTAGGATAGGACAACAATAATGAGATGAATATACCAATCATATACATGTTGAAATGCCCGATTGTTGATAATCACAATATTAGCTAAGTTGAATGGTAGTTAAAAACCTTTATTAATATGCAACTAGCTATTCAATTAAAATTCAAAGTGAGACTTCAATTCCTCAAATAGAAGAAACAAAGAGGCATTCAGATACATGTCAGTGAAACTACTACTATATGCTTCAGCCTGTGTGAAAGCAAGGATGAGTGAGATGACTAGTCTTGTGGTGAAAGTTGCAATCAACCTTCTTCCATTGACAATAATCTATATTTTTCCTCTCCTCTCACCCAGTTTCTTAGAGAAAAAATAGAATTGAAGAAACGTTTGAGTTGGAGGAGAACACTTCACTATCAATCCCAACACCCTTGGTACCACTGCCAATCTACTAAGAAGAGTGTAAGTAGCACATACATTAACCATTGCAACTCCATCAAAATAAGCTCAGATCAACCGCCAAGTACTGCTACTACATATCTCCGGGCCATTACCAGCAATTCACTTTAGACTTTTATATGCACAAGTAAGCATCTATTCCATGATTCCATTTTTTGTCATAAATGGGTTCCGCACATTCTTAATTCAACTTTCTGCACGTTCTTAATTCAACTTGGCAGTTTCCACTTTTCACAACAATTATATGTATCTTTTTTCTTCTCTTTAATTCCTTATTTCATTAAAAATATATTAAAAAAAGATCGTAGCAAATTGGCTTTTATTGAGATGAGATTATCAAGGGAAAGAAGAATTTATACCTTCATTATTAATAAATGGATTAATTATATTGAAAAAAAATCAAAATGGTAATTGAAATTATTGACTTTAACGTCCGACCATAAAGCATAAAGGCAAAACTATACCATAATTTGATGCTAGTAAGTTGCTCCTGGCTAGATTTAGAGACTTGAGAGATGGAAGTTCACTCAAAAATACTAAGATACTGTTGTTCAATTGATTGACAGATAGATCAAGAATTTCTAGATTTTTTAATTTAGAAAGCTTCTCGAAACCTGTAAAATGTAAAATCATTAATTTAATTTTGTAGCCACACATAAATATTAAGATCAAACAATAAAGAAACAGGTTTCTATAAGTAAAAAAAAAAAAAAGACAATTATACCGTCAGCATGGTTAGATGCTTGGAAATTGTTGTTGCCTAGATATAAGGACTTGAGAGATGGAAGCTCACTCAAAAATGTTAAGATATTATTATTCAATTGATTGCCTGATAGATCGAGAATTTTTAGATTTCTCAACTTAGAAAGCTTTTCGAAACCTGCAAAATATACAATTATTAATTTAATTTTGGAGCCACACATAAATATTAAGATGAAACAATAAGGAAACAGGTTTTTATAAGTAAAAAATGGAGAATTATACCGTCAACATGGTTAGATGCTTGGAAATTGTTGTTGCTTAGATATAAGGACTTGAGAGATGGAAGCTCACTAAAAAATGTTAAGATATTATTATTCAATTGATTGCCAAATAGATCGAGAATTTCTAGATTTCTCAACTTAGAAAGCTTTTCAAAACCTGCAAAATGTACAATTATTAATTTAATTTTGGAGCCATACATAAATATTAAGATCAAACAATAAGGAAACAGGTTTCTATAAGTAAAAAATGGAGAATTATACCGTCAGCATGGTTAGATGCTTGGAAATTATTGTTGCCTAGATATAAGGACTTAAGAGATGGAAGCTCACTCAAAAATGTTAAGATATTATTATTCAATTGATTGTCAGATAAATCGAGAATTTCTAGATTTCTCAACTTAGAAAGGTTTTCGAAACCTGCAAAATGTACAATTATTAATTTAATTTTGAAGCCACACATAAATATTAAGATGAAACAATAAGGAAACAGGTTTCTATAAGTAAAAAATGGACAATTATACCATTAGCATGGTTAGATGTTTGGAAATTGTTGTTAGCTAGATGTAGCGACTTGAGAGAGGTAAGCTCACTCAGAGACAATAAGATACTATTGTTGAATTGATTGCTATATAGATCAATAATTTCCAGATTCCTCAACTTAGAAAGCTTCTCCAAACCTGCAATATGTAAAATTATTAATTTAATTTTGGAGCCACACATAAATATTAAGATGAAGCAATAAGAGAACAGGTTTTTATAAGTAAAAAATGTACAAATATGGTATCAATATGGTTAGATGCTTAGATACTGTTGTTGGTTAAATATAGACACTTAAGGGATGAAAGCTTACTAAAAGATGATAGGACACTATTGTTCAATTGATTGCTTTTTAGATTAAGGATTTTCAAATTCCTCAACTTAGCCTCTCAAAACTTGCAAGACAATTTCTTGCAACATTCAAGCTAATTACCAATTCAGTTTTGGGAACCACAAATATAAAAATTTGAAACTACACCAAAAAATAATAAAGATGAAATGATAAACAAATGTTTTTTTTTTTTTTTAAGTAAAAGATGAAATTAAGTTGAAAGACCGATTAAAACCTTCATTTTCCATGCAACCAGCTATTTCATTTCCAGCCAAATTGAGATTCTTCAATTCCACAAATGGAAGAAACAAAGACGCATTTAGATACATGACATTCTCCAATCCGATATAGGCATTTGGTGTATACATGTAACCATCAAATTCTTCTTCGAACCATGAGTAATTGAGATTGAGTGTTATGACTCGTCCAGAAGTAGAGTTGCACTCAATCCCCTCCCATTGACAACAATCTAAATTTTGCTCACGTCTCTCCCAGTTTTTTAGGTGCGCAGGTTTAGTGAAGAAAGGCTTGAGTTGGAGGAGAGCAGTTCTCTCTTGATCCCAACACCCTTGGCACCACAGCCCTTCTAATAAGAAGAGCGTAAATAATACATAAATTAACCATTTCGACTCCATCAAAATATTCTCAGATCAACCACCAATTAAGTACTGCTACTGTCTCCTTGCATTACCGGCAACACACCTTTGGCCTTTATATACACAAGTAAGCAAAAGCAACTAGTCCATGACTCCGAGTTGTGTCATAAATGGGTCCCGCATATTATTAATTGATTCAACTCAGCAGTTTCCACTTTCTCCTTTTTTTTTTTTTATTAGAAAATAATTTATTAAGGAAGTACAGAGGATACCTTAAATTCATTACATCCACTGGTTATAGAACCATACAAAAAACAAGCTTGCAATTACAAAATACAAACATCCAAACTAAAGTTTATTTAACAATCATAGCTCAGTTAAGAAGATTATTTTCCCATTCATATACTTCAACAGAGAAAATGTGCAAATAAGGATGCCAACTTTATTTTTTTTCCTACTTAAAAATGTTGATTTTGTTAGTTTTTAAATAAAAATATCAAGTTTCAATTTTTTTTTATTTAAAAATGTCAATTTTCAACTTTTTTTTATTTAAGAATGTTAAATTTCATTTTTTTTATTTAAAGATGCCAACATTATCTTTATTTCCTAAATCTAAAGATTTTTATTTTGCTACACCACTAGAAAGATATTACCACTAAGCTTTTTTTAGATTGTTGGTGTTTTTTTCATTTTTTCTCCATCTATATGAGTCGAGAAAATGTTTTACTTTGTGCAGTTTTTTTACTATTTTCAAAGCTTTTTTTTCCTTTCTTTTTCGTCTTTTTTTTTTTCGCCATCAAATAGAGTCATGTGAATTTCCCATCTTGGTTGAGGAATTCGCCATTGAAAGAAAATGTTTATAAGAACATTTCAAACTTCACTTCCTCTATGAAAGTTCAGCGAAATTTAGCTTTTGAGAGTGACTTCAATAATGAAGACCTTTGAGTCAATGCTAATCTCCAGAGTCTTTTTCCTAATAAAAATGTATTAGGGTTTTAGAACGTCTTTAATTTCTACAATAATAGAAAAAAGATACCTTTGAGTTCATAGTCATACTAATTAATGTAGTGGGATTATATCATTCTACCCAATTTATGTTTTGAGAATGACAAAAATAGACTCCAAAAGTCTTTTGCATCTTCATATGTATTATTCTTGTAATTAAAATGGGGTAATAATATACAGGTATTTTTTTTGTATAATTTTATTTACAATTTTTATATATTATTAAATAAGTAGATGTATACAATATTGTGGGTCTTAGTAAAGTAAAAGAGTTAATCATTAAATGACATTCAATGTTAAACAGAAAAAAATTATATATAAAAATTGTCTATTAATCATTTCTCACTATAATTTGGTAATACCGTAAAGGAGTTTTAGAAAATGATTTTCATACTAAAGCTCTTTTCAACATTTTATTTTTTAAAAGTTCAACTCATCCTTGGAAGTCATTTAATTACAGCTATTTCTGATAACTTTTATAAATATGAAACAGTAATTATTGTTAAGATCATGGCAATCATTGAAGATTTAAAAAAATTAATTGTAGAAAATTAATTGTGGAACGTATCAAAAAAATTGTAGAGACCAAAAATGAAATTTTCAACTAAGCTATAACCGGGCTATAAAATTGAATTAAAGTTATTGGTTGTCTTCCATTAAAACAAAAAAAAAAAAAAAAAAAAGGGGGTCATTGGTTGTCTAATTTAATTTGAAGAATAATAGTCGGTTTATTTCTTAAATCTGAAGATTTTTATTTTACTAAACCACTAAAAAATGATTACCATTAAATTTTTTAAGTTGTTGGTCAATTTTTTCATTTTTTTCTCAATCCATATGAGTTTATGCACAAGAAAACCTTGACTTACAACTTTGTTAGGAAGACTTTGACTTACAACTTTGTTAGGAAAATTCTTAGATGGAATAACGTGTTAGCATTTGCACTTTGTATTTGTTCTGAATGGGAAGACCTCGACTAACAACTTGTTAGGAAAATTATTGGATGAAATAACTTGTTAGAATTCGCACTTTCATTATAGTTATGGACGGGGAAGACCTTGACTAATACAACTTGCTAGGAAATTGATCGGATGGAAGAACAACTTCTAGGTGGAATGGAAATAGTTTTTTTATGCTTTTAATTAGCATATGTCTGGTTTGAAAGAAATAAAAGGGAAATGACAAGAGTGATGTT
>BPVZ01000001.1:7324083-7338617 GCA_020521535.1 Rubroshorea leprosula | reverse complement strand
TACTTATTCGTCTTACTTTCTAAATATTAAGAAAAATATTATTTCAAAACTACGTCATTTTAATAAACACATATTGAAAAAAAATTAAAATAATCTATTTTTAAAGTATGAAGTAAGATATTTTTTTCTTTTTTCCTCTTAATTTTTTAAAAATAAAGCGAACAAACATTAACCATATATAATAAATACTCCCTTTATTTATTTTAAAAAATTTTAATTTAATTTTTTAACTTAAAAAAATTTATATTTTATAAATTAAAAAATAAAACTAAAAAGCACATTCTCAGCAGCATGTACTCACATGTTAGGAAAAACCTAAAAAGGAACCGTCAAAGCAGATTGAGAAAGACGACAACAACCCCAGTCGATACATAAGGTCCCATAAAACGAACCCTTTTCATATGGGGATTGGTTCCGCAAAAAAGTCGACCTTCACTGGACATTAAAGTAATTAAAAAATAAAATTTCAATTAATTATTTAAATAATTTAATGATTATTTTTTTATATTAAAAATAAAATATTTTAAATTTAAATAATATGATAAGTAAGTAAAATAAAATATAAAATAAAAAATAATTATATTTTATTATCCAATCAAAATAAAAAAATAAAAATAAAATTTCAAATCCAGACTTTTCTTCCTTCTTTCTTCTCCATTCGTTGTCGAGGGTAAATGGGTAATTAGAACCAACGCGTCGCGGGGGAGTTGATCGTAATTTTAGAGTCAGAATTCTTGTTCATTAAGGATTCATTCTTCCATGCCTTCCCTAGTCACAACCTTAGAAAAATACTACTCCCAGCAGTCATAAGCGGTTTCTTCGTTGATGTTTCACTTTGCTGCTTCAGTTGTTCGTAGAGGAGAAGAAAAGGGAAAGAAGATTCGGGGAAAACCCATTCACCAATAGCAATTGGGGATTGGAAAATCCGGGTCAAGTTTTGAACTTGAGGTAGAACGAAGCCTGTGGTGAGTGAGATTCAATGGAGGATGATACATGGAGGTTTGGCATCTCAAGTAGCTCTCAGTTGAGTCTTATGTCACGGAATGGTAAGTGACTTCAAAATGTTTCTTTTTTTTATTTTTTTTTCCCATTCTGAGTTTTTCTGTTGTTGATGAGGTAGAATTTTTGGGTGTGTTTTGAATGGTGAGTTCATTTTGGTTGCTGGAACAGATGTTTGCATTGATTTTGAAGATGATGATGATGAACTGAGGACAGAATATCCATGCCCATTTTGTTCGGAGGATTTTGATTTAGTTGAATTTTGCTGCCATATTGATAAGGAGCATCCTGTTGAAGCTGAGTCCGGGGTATGTCTGTACGTGTTTTGGGCATTGAAGTTACCTAGAGAGTAGAGAGATACGCTCATACCCGTTTAGTATTCAGATTTCCTGTTCCATTCTTGTCTTGAAGTGACAATGGGATTGGGGGAGTAGAAAAGAAGTAATGATTTTGAAGAGGATTTTCAGAATTGATGGTTAATTGGGATTGTTTTTACCATTTCTGAGTTGGTTTTGTTTTCTTAATGATGGAAAATAGTTTGAAATGGAGGTTTTGAGTCTTGAATAGCAATGCATCAGTTAAAGAAACGATAATTTGAACCTCAAATGCTCTTAATCTGGCAATATAGATAATTCCTTTTCTGTTTATTCCATCAAGTTTTACCATTTATGTCTACTACTTTCTGGCTAGGCTACTGTTTGAGATCCTTCTTGGCCATTTGCCTATTTGACTATTATTTTTGAGGTAGTTAAAATGAACAAACTCCTTTGTACATCATGATTGATGCCTGAGAAGTATATGTCAGTTCCTTTTTGAGCTTGCTTAGAACAGGTTTTGGTACTGATAGGGAGTACTCTGCATTATAAAGGGTTCTTTTTGATCACTTATAGTTGGCTTTAACTGTGCCTTTGAGAGGGAAATTGTGCTTAAAATCACTTTCATTTACGCTGGCAGGTATGCCCTATTTGTGCTACCAGGGTGGGAATTAACATGGTTGGACACATAACAACACAGCATGGGAGCATTTTAAAGATATCCTTTTAACTTGTATAAGTTCAAACCCACTACCTTGTGTAGTTTATTTCATTTTTGCTTGGAAGTTTTCTGACCTGACATCTCCTGTTTATCCATAACTAACTATCATATTACCAAGACAATAGTATGAGGCTCATAATCTGTATTCCTTGACAATCAATTACAGTCACCACAGATTGAGACTTCACAGAGGTTCAACGCGTTCTTCCTTAAGGAGGGAGCTCCTTGATGAACATTTTCAGTCACTTCCTTCTAGGTCATCATCTACAACCTCTTCCTCCAAAATGGCACTTGATCCATTGCTTTCATTTCTTTCCTGTGTAGCTCTGCCTGATCAGCCTGAGAGTATACAGCCAACCACTTCAACTAATGTGAGCTTAGAGGAAACTAGGTCAGATGAGAAAATCTTAGAGAAGTAAGTTTGATTTACGCATTCTAACCATGTTGAGCCTTTTATTTTATTTTATTTTTGATGCTTTCTTTTAAAGCATAATTTTTTGGGAAAATGGTCACAGTGCTGGTAATGGATGTTAAGTTGAGACAATCTGTTAATACTCTGTTTCAGAAACTGTGTAACTATAATAGGCAAAAATATCTAAAGAATCAAGGACTTAGAGATGAGAGTGAGGATTTGGACTAGCATGGAATCCTAGAGTGCTGATTTAGGTGGTTGAGTTTTTGGTTTTGCTAGTGATTATACTATATTGGTGAAAAGTAACAAGTCAGCTGATTATGAGAAACCTGAGGAGGTACAATTACAACTTGGATGTAGAAGCAAAATTTATCTTTAGATAGCATGGAGGCAATCTAGACAGTCATTATTATAAGATTTTAGGAGACAATAATCATTTGAGAGAAGAAAAAGTGTTATTATGAACAATAGAGATTAATTAAATCACAATTAGAATTAGTCTAACCTTTACTGCATGGAAACAAGAGAATAGAATTGTGGGAAACCGTGTTGCCCAAATAAGAACTAAAACAAAGCGATGTCTCAAGATTGCGTGCGCCCACTGAATTCTAAATGTGCTTTCTCATTTCTTGTGCTTTTCATCTTCTGATTTCACGTGCTTTGTGATATTTTGTAGTATGAGAATTTCTTGCCTCCTTTTAACGGTATTGAAACATGTTTTCGTTAACTTAGATGTCAAATTTTGATTCTAGCATTACCCTCTTTACATGAATTTGATGGAAGTTTTATGGTTACAGAAATGTCCACCTGTCTCCTTCATCAGACAAGGACCTCATGGCGATGGCCAGGAGATGTGAATTTGTACAGCACCTTTTGCTGTCCACCATCTTTGACAATGACCTATGAACAAAGACATTTTAGCAACATCTGTTGTCTGCTTCTGAGTACAAATTAACAAGTTTGTCATCAATGTTATTTCCGGTGAATTATAAGATGATACGTCCATTGAGAAAGTGGAGCAGATGTAGAAGTTAGGCATAATTAGTTTTACAATCTGTAGTCAGCATGCCATCTTATTCTAAACTCTGATGCTAATGCAAGATTCCAATTTCAATTTCAATCAGCCTACCCTTGAAGTTTGCAATTTTATCTTTTTCATAGTGCTGGTGTATGCATTTTTCGGTTGCTGGGATTGTTAAGGTGGTGGTTGTGCCCATTGTTGAGCTTAAATGTTGTGTGTGCCAATGTCAGAGTGCTATCAATGAGGGAAACTTCTTTGCAATGCATTATGTAATTATCTTTATCTATTGGAATCAGTTTCTAGCAAAGTAGACAGGCTAAACTCAAATGCAATATGCTATATTCAACTAATTGAACTTTACAGCTGATTATTATTATAAAATCTAAACAAGTCCGGTATGTCAAGAGCCTTTTCAATTGAGCTAATCTGCGACAAGATAAAACTCAACTAAAATTATAAGTCAGGGCGCAGCTTCCTTAACAACCATTTCTTTCGTAGTTTGGGATCCAGAGCCATAAATGTTTTTGCTTTCATTTCATCCTCTAAGAAGTCACATGCATCCAATATAAGGTCTTCATCCATGTCCGGCAATTCTTGTACCGCTGCAATTACATTCTCTATCGAAACTGTGTTTGAAGTCTCCTCATCTTTCTTCTTCTCTGTCAAAGAAGAAACAACAGTTGCCATCTTACGAATGGCACTAGCCATGCTGTCGTCTTCACTTCTTGATTTCTTTGGATGTGGAGAACTAGACTGGTTTCCTGATTGTCGTTTGCCCTTCATGTTAGACCCAGCAGTCTTTGAAAGCCTATGTCCTGGCTCCAGTGCATCACCGACTTGATCTTCACTAGAAACTGATTCTGCTGGAGATTGAGACCTCTTTCCTGAACCATGGGACTTCTCTCCTTGGACCTCATTTTGTGGCTCCAAACATTGAGGGGAAAAGCAGTCACTATCATCAGCATTTCCATCTCTACATATGACACGCAAGTCTTTGTAGTATGGCACAGGACGGGTCATGAATTGTCGTGCATCAGCATGTTTCTGCAAGTTTTCACATCAAAGCATTTTAAAGCCCCAATGGAAGAATTGAGCTCATGTCATTAGGTCCAAAGATACAAATTTATGATTACCATACACTCACATCTAATGAGTCTCACATTTTAGTTAACAAGACTGTATTAAACAGGAAACCAAGTCACAATTCTGATTAGAAAGTCTATCCATCCTCAAAAGACTAGTTCGACAATATAAACAAATAAGCCAAAAAAAACATTGGTCCCGTGTGTGTTCCAAATTTCTTTATACTTGTGAGAAAACACAAAACTCTCTAAACATCTCTTAAAGTGAAAATAACATTTGATTGGAGAGCCGCAACTAGTTTGATATTTAAATACATGATAAAAATATGCACAGATACATACCTTGATACAGTCTTGCCAGACAGAATCATCAGCAGTCACCATTTGACGAGTGTCATCCCAGGCAAACCCATCTAGTTCAAGAAGATTATTTACAGCATTATATTGCCTTCTAAGAGTTTTATAGCGATTTTTTAAAATATCCATGTCATAGCTAAAACCAAATTTAGCATTAAATGATGCAATCATCTCCATCCATGCTTCTCTGCGGAATACACCATCAATTTTGCTCCCTTTCCGCACTTGCTCTAGCAAAAGATTAATGAAATAACGGTCCATTGATGGTTGCCAAGATGTTCTAGTACGAAACGGAATTGTACTTTCTGTTTCATTTGGCATCTCTTGCAGTGTATCATTAACAACTTCATTTGGAGTAGAAATGTTGCCATCTTCTTCGACTGTAGTTCCAGGAACAGTCTCTGCAGCTTCCTGGCTAGTACTTGCAGTCTGAGTGACAGCACTTGTTTTGTTGTCACCAGATTGTAATGTTCTTTTGTCCAGATCGTCGTTGTCACCACCTGGTTAAACATAAGAACTATCAATGGGATACATGATCCTCCAAACTGGCATTTTGAATAGCATTATTACCTTCTTGCTCAGTTGTTTCATGTCCAAAAATGGCACACAAATCATTATAGTAAGGGATAGTTTTTACTCTGAATGAACGCGCATCCTTGTGCACCTGTGAGCATAACATGTAAGACCTAAGAATATAATATAACTCTTCAATTTCCAAATAATTAAGCATGGCACCTTGAGATATTCTTCCCAGACTCTGTTGTCAGCTCTCACCATTTTCCGCTTCGGATCCCAGCTAAAGCCTCTCTGATTCAAGAGATTCTTAACAGCCCTATACAGATTCCTAAGTGTCTTGTGCCGATTTTTAAGAATATCCTTTTCAAATTGAAACTTGAATTTCTCATTGAACACTGTAGACATATGCTTCCATGCCAATTTTCCAAACTGATCATCATACCTATTACCTTCTTTGACCTGGTCTAGCATAAGGTCAATGAAAAACCGATCCATTTCAGGAGTCCAAACCGTCCTAAGGCGATCATTAGCATTTCTAGCTTGGATGCCCATAATTCTACAATTTAAGAAAATCATCAGCAAAAAGTACAAAACATTTATAAAATCAAAACTTACCAAAAGAGTTGTATTGCTTGAATCCACCCATTCACTCATTCACTCATTCATCAATTCTCAAGATAAGGAATGCAATGATAAATACAAACCCATTTATCATCATGATTTAAACTAACCCATATCATCATAACACTCAAAATCAATTCTTTCACAACCCATCAAATTTCAGACATGGCAATTTGAAAATATACAAATTTCCCAACTTTGATAAGAAATTATGATTATCAACGTCAAGATTAAAATTGCTCTGCACTACATCGAAACACTACAAGCACATGAGGGAAGTGGCAAATTCATAATTCAATATCACAAGATGAAGAATCAACAGGACTACAATTCTGCATCGAAATCAAAAAAATATGCAATCCAAGCTAAGAACTCAGAGAAACGATGAAATTAGTGCAGTAGAATTCAGTAAAACCGGACCTCTGATTCTGGCGTGTGGGTAGACAGGAGTGAGATTCTGCTAGTTCGGGGATAATCTTTTTCCGGAATAGGGTTGCGACGGGAAGAAAGAGAACGATCACTGCCCTGATTGGGTTATCTTATCCCTACTGCCTTTCAAAACTAATCGCTGATAAGGATGATTTTGGTTTCTAGGATAAGGGATAAGTTAGGCTTTCGCGATATTCGGGGCTTTAGGCCCAAAAGGAAGCCCAAAACCAGAATACCATTGATCTAATCGGCCTATCCTTATCCCAACTCGGTTTTGTCCGCTTCTTGATTTCTGGTTCAGATTTCTCTCTCTCTCTCTCTCTTTTTTAGCACTTATTTATCCGTTTATAAAATTTCACTCGAGATCTTAAAAGATTCAATTTTCTTCTACTCGAATCAATAAGTCGTGTTTTAGTTTCCAGTTAGCTAAACTAAATATCTAGGATAAAATAAAATTATCCAACTCTCACATTATCCCCATTTATTACTGTCTTTATCCCAACCCAGAGCCTTATTCTCACGTCTTTTTGTTGTATCAAATGATAAGTTATACAAAATGACCACCTTTCCTTAATTCCTTTTCATTTCTCTCAAGATTTTAACGCAATATCTCTATTTTGAAATCTAATTTTTATTAACTTTTGCCACTCATTAAATATAATCGATATACATTTACTAATTTAATACAAAGTTTTTCAGTTAAAAATAAACAATCAACGCTCCCACAAACGACTCGAAACTATTTGATAAATTGATGTTTTAGTTTTACCCTTCCTCAGGAAAATACAGGTATGGTGAGCATAAACATGCAAAGACAAGTGTAGTTTAGGGACAGGGACAACAAGCACATGGCAGATGATTACTACCGACTTTTGACCAACGAGGTTTGAGCCACCCCCACAAACATTGAGGCAACATCTTTGGTTTAATTTACAGATCTCTGTTCCTTGGACCCCGCCTGGAAAGGAGAAAACAACTGCCACAACGTCCATCTGGAAATTTTTATAGTGTCTAGTTGCTTGTTTCGCCTCGATTTTCCTTTTCAAATCTTACAGAAACCGCATGCATTTTGTCCCTTTCTGGATGCTGATTTGCAACCAAAAAACCTTTACAGAATAAAGCAAAGTTATTAAGTTAGCTTGTGTTTAACAAATTTCAATCCTTAATTGACACCTTGGACTTCTCTGTCTATACAGAAGTGAGCTTAAGGTGATTCATTCCCTGCTATCTCCACTGTGAGTTATGTGAAACAAAGAACTGGAAATCAGGGAGATTGACTTGCAAACGCTGAAGCCAATCGTCAGCAGCTTGCATCAGAAAATCTGCTTGCTGCCTTTCATGGATTTCATTGGCAGTCAAAATTGAACCTCTCAATTTATAAGAAGCAAGACCAACGACAGGTAGAGAAAACTTCGGAGATGCATCATTGACCCTCCTACCACCAGGAGGGAGATGTTGTAACTGATTTTTGCCTGTTCAAGTAATCAAAGACAACTAAATTACAACTCAATAAGGCAAATGATATAACTGCACTGTATGAATCAGCAAATAGGTGAGAGAAATGTACTTCTAGAGCATGTAGACAAAGAATGGAAGGTTAAGAAAGATGCATCAAGGTTTTGTAGAGTTGGACCCATAGGTATTCTGTATATTGGATACCTACACCAGAAATAACATGTAAAGCACAATAAGATACAATAAATATAGAACTATGTCATCAATCTAACATCTTATCCTTTAAGGACGAGAAATCTCACCAAGCCACAGCAATCCAGCTAGAGGGTAATAGATCAGAGCTCCTGTACTTGCTGATTTCTGGAAATTGAGTCACAAGACTTGAAATCTGTGGATGGGCAGGGTAAAATTGAGGCAGAAAAAAACAACACAGGCATCTAAGTTAGGAAAAACTATCATTGAAAGAAAAAAGGCTCAGTAACTTATTCTATTAATTGGACTTGCCTTGTCGTATAATGGTTTTCGATGATGGGGTTGTTCTTGTTCCAAGTATTCATAAATCAGCATCCCAGGTGACTTTGAAACCTCAGCTTCATCACTAGATGAACTCAGATGAGGTTTATCTCTCAATGTAAGTCTGTTCATTTTCTGGGAGAAAGAGTTAATGATGTTGTGCTGACCCTGAGATCCATCAACACCACTTCTGGACCACCTCTCTGCCTCACAATCACTACTGCCACCACTACTTGTCTCCCTTGAAGAGTCAGCATCAGTAACCTCACCAGGCCTCCTGATAGATATATTATGGGGAATTTTCAGAAACAACAGCAACAATATAGTAGGGCAACTCTTCTTCTCTCTCTCTCTCAGATAAAACAGTTGGGCAATTTAAAAGACAGAATTTAGCAAATTCACCACATGATATCATATCGTATTACAAGCATTGGGCACTCAGCCACATAGATGCCTAGGCTCAGATTTGCCAGACCAATAATTAAGTAATGAATGGAGGATGCTTGTATCAAGTCACTTTTTAAGGCAAAGTCAATGATGAATATCTGCTAAGCTTACTGTCATATATGCCCCAACTGATAAATTCTGAAGGATTTGACATCCCTAACTAAATTATTGTGAAGAACAAGAAATAGCAATCTACATAACGAAATTAACAATTTTGAGAAATCCATTTCAATATGCAATATATCTAGCATATTTTCCAAACAATAGTGAAGAAAAAGAAGAAAACAAGAGCTTTCATTTCCAAACAAAGGTTCAGTTTCCTTTATAAACATAATGCTCTCTTTCATCTATGAATGAGCATTTCCTCGTAATAAAGAAACATTTCAACTGCAGGACATATAAGTAAATTACACTAACAAGGATAATCTATATGCAAGCAAATTCCACAAAGGTACAGGCTTCAAAATAAATAAATGGATCACACTGTTAAAAAAAGAGCTGAACAACCATGGACAAACATAGGACCCTTGAAAAAATTGCATGCAATCACACTACAAGACCCTTTTATGTTGCATGAGATTCACACTTAATGTTGATTTTCTCAGAAAAGATCAGTAAAATGAACAATCAAGGTGAAAAGGATCTCCAAAGGAAAACTAAAAAATTGAGGTGGAAAGGCACCATACATCAAGGTGAGAGGTATTATGATAATTAATTACATGAGTATTATTGCAATATTGTGAGGAAGCAAAAAACAGAAACTAGCAAAAGTGGCAAGTTACAAGTTTATAGTGGAAAAGTGATAATGTTATGACAACAATTTGAAAGTAAAATTTCTGAATATTCTGCACCAGACATGCAGGCAAAAGAGCATATTTTGACACAATAAAGAATATCTAACAGTAAATGGAAAGAAACAATGGTCGCAGAACAGTATAACTTGAGTTGTGGGCAAATATGATTCAAAGAAAGAGGCTAACCTGGGTCTATGTGGGTCTACGTACAGTTGCATGCCTGACAAGGAAGGAACATAATACTGCTTAACAGATTCACTACCATTCAATAAGAGGGGTACTCCAACTCCATACACACTCCACTCACTGTAAGATTCCCATAGGTCCCCAAGTCTAAAGAATGGTTGTATGTCTCCTTCACGAGCTCTCCGTCCCCTCATTCTTGCCTATTGTCACCAAGAGAAAAAAACAAAATATTAACAACATTGTACAACGTAAATTGAACAACATTGCCAAATCTGGAACAGACCACTTAGAGAGCTCTTGTAGTGAACAGCTCAAGAAAAATAAGGAAAGTAATTCTACCATCTGGCTTACTTTTAATACCTTAATTCAGAAACATAAATCACAAAGAGCGTAAGATAAATATAAGTTTCGCCCATTTCCCCACCATTGGACCAATAATTCTAGACAACTAATAAAACTTCCAAAAAATTTTCTACTGTAAATGACATTGTTGTTATTGCTTCAAGTATTTAAAACAAATAATGCTGATTCTGATTTAAAACAAATTTAAGGAGGTTAGAGGTTAACTTCCGTGTTCCACTAGTACAAGAATGAAGCAAAGTAGCAGTCTAGAATAATTCCCTCAGAACCAATCCCAGCTAAAGCTAAATCTCATTTCCCAAACTAGGGGTTCAAGCATTAACCATATTATGAACTTCGTACAAACTTTTATTAATTTTCCCAGTAAACAGAGCAGACAGAGCTAAAAGTAAAGTTTGAGACTGAAGTGAACTAATGATAAAAACAAAATCCAGTATTTTCGTCTCTTTACTTCTAATTTCCATTTCTTCAACTTCATAGCAACCAAACAGAGCAAGAGCAAGCAAGTTACCTCTGAGAAGTACTGAGCAGGTACCAATGGAGTAACGGATTCCATGAGCCGATCCAAATTGGTCAAATTAGCACTTCTCGGCGGCGAAGCGGAGCATTCTGAATCAGGCCTGGACAATGTGGAATCATCCGAGTCAGTCCTAGCTTCCGCCGCTGAATCAGCAGAGTTAACGCTTCTCTCCTTCCGCGCCGGCCTCTTTAAATGCTTCTGCAACTGCTGCTGCTGCTGCAAGAGTTGCTGTTGCCTCCTCACCGCCGGCGGGTTGTAGAACCGGTCACCGGACTGCGTTCTGGTAACAGAAAAACCACCTGAATTGGACATTACAGGGTTAGTGAAATTGAAGAATATAGAGTGGATTCAGAGGTTTTTAGTGGGGTTTTAATAGGTAAAAAAAAAAAAAACTCAGGGATGAGTGTAAAAGGCCATGATGAATTGGTCTTCTGTGTTTGAGCTTTTGCTGTGGGGGGAATTCGTAGGTTCAGATTTACAAAGGGAACCAAAAAGGTCGTCGCCGGAGAAGAAAGAAAGACGGACGGAGACGGTGAAAAGCCCCTTTTTTTTTCTCCGATTTCTGAAATTTTTTGTTTCGGCAAGTTGGATATGGTATATTTTTTACGACTTTTGCAATTCTCGTGGGGCTTCGAAGTTTGAACAACTTGTGGCACTAAAAGATTAAATTAGGAATTGTCTTTATTGCCCTCAAGACGACCTTTCCTCTCCTGAGTAGTACTTTTCTTGGAATGTAGCTTTTGTGGCAAAGTATCATTTTTACAACTGTTTCTTTGACTATAATAATATGAGATGATACTACTAATAACTTTTTAGTTTGGATAAAATAAATTTAGTTTTTATTGAATAAAATTTTAAATTTAAGTTTTATAAATGAAGGAATAAATGTTAAGAGAGTTTTTGTGTGAATTGATTTTTTCTTCCTTAATCTTTCAAGAGAATATATAATGCTGGAAAATTATTTATTTGTTAGTTTAAATAAAATGAATTTAATTTTTTTAAATAAAATTTTAAATTTTATGAATAAAAAAATAAATATTAAATTTTTTTTATGGAGTATGATATAAATTGATTTTAAATTAGTTGAGATTAAATATAATTTTTAAATATTAAACTACTAATACTAAAAAAAATATGGTTTGAGAGTATGAAAAAAGTGAAAATTCATAAAAGTTTTAGAAGGAAGAAAATGGGTCCTTAATTTTTTTTAAAAATTTTTTTTAATTTATCTAAACGAAATATATGTTCTCTTTTTTTCATTTCCTTCAAATTACATATATTGAAATAAAATATATTTTAAATAAAATAAAGTTGGCATAGGTAGGTTGCATTTCACTTTTTTGTATGATATTATTTTTTAATAACGTGAGAATAGATCATACATTCTAAATTTAAATTGAGCGTTAAAACGTATATTAATTTATTATATTTTTGTAATTAATTTATATAAAAATATAAATATTAACTTAAATTAAATTAATTAATTAAAATTATTTATATGATAATTGTATTAAAATAAATATTAACTTTTAAAAATATTTTTTTTATGTACATTAATAATAAAAATATACATTTTTTTACGTTTTTAGTCTGTGTCTAGAAGATAGGAGATAAACCTTAAATTAATGTTTAGTCGAGTTTACTCAACTGCAGTGTTGGAAGAAGAACATTTATAAAAATTAATGGTAGATGAGAAACAGGCCAAGTGGTGATTTTTCCAGCATCAAGTCATCAACCACTTAAAGGGTCAAGGTATAATGTACTGGTCATTAACTTCCAGGTGTGCAAAGAAATAGTCGAGTTTACTCAACTGTGGTGTTGGCAGGCAATCAGATCAACATTTAAAAGTATTTGTTTAATTTGTAACTTGAACATAAATATAACTTAATAAGGTAATAAATATATTATTCTATAATTAATTTATATAAAAAATTATAAAAATAGATTTTTAATTTAATATCATTGTTATATAAATAATTTTAATTAATTAATTAAATTCAAATTAAATTTTATTATTTTTTATATAAATTAATTATAAAATAACATATATATTTTTTTACAATAAAAAATTATAGGATAAATTAGTTAGTATCTGTTTTTTAAGAGAGTCAAACTAATAATCAGTGTGGATTCCACCTGCTACTCAATAAGCAATACAACCACTACTAGACCACATGAGAGATTGTAAAATATTTATTATATTTTTTATCTGCACTTAAAGATACAAGATAGAAAATCACTATAAAATTAATGGTAGATGAGAAACAAGGGAAGCGTTGATTTTTCCAGCATCAACCACTTAAAGAGGCGAGGTATAATGTATTGGTCATTAACTTCCAGGTGTGCAAAGAAATAAATATTGGAGTGATCAGAAAAGATAGTAACGTTCCAATAGCCATGTGCATTTAAAAGTTCAAAATAATTTTATAGAGCCAACTTGTGTGATTATAGGTTGACAAAAAAAAAAAAATTTGTTAATTACATATTATTAGTATTAAAATCATTATACACTGAATAAAGATAGTTGTGAGTTTGTAACTTGATTATAACTAAGTTTGTTCCCAATCCCATTGGCCAATATAACATTTATTTTTTGGATGTAAATTTCTTGAAAAGAACCAATCCTCACAAAATATACTACCTTTGTTTTTTCTTTTACATTAAAATTACAATGAATATGCCTTGAATATCTCATTTATTCTTAATTGTTCTAGAGCTCTTTTACAAGCTGAAAAATCTCTTCTCCTTGGATGACAAGGGTCTTTTTGGGTTTGTAATTATAGGAGTGGTATTGAAATAAAAGAAATTTTATTATCTCATGAAATAAAATAAAAAAAAGTGAGATAAGTAAAAATAAGGAAGGGAGTAAATATGAGACATGAACATAAATAAAAATTCAAATTTTTAAAAGGGTAAAGACATTAAACCCCTTATTTAATTTAAGGAAAAGAAATTGTTGGTGATTCTCTTTTTATTCCTTTCTCTCTTTGGATATATAAAAACATAAAAAATAATAATAATAAAATAAAAATTCTTCTCCATCTCTCACCTATGATTTTTTGTGCTATCAAAATGAAAACCTTTTCCTTCTCTTCTTTCCAAACCAATCAAATTAAAATTAATTTTTTTTACCCATATAAATTTCGTATTTTGAAGTGTGTTGGCCCTTTTAATTTTAAGTGTTGATTAACTTGTTTGTACGAGCAATTTCACGAATTCTTATTATTGATATCATGAACTACTTTTATACTTGAAAACCTCAAAAATGTTTTTTTAAAGTAAATACTTCGATACTCAAATCAATAATATTTTATAATTTAAAAAAAAACCTCTTAAAAAAAATTACAAAAAAAAAAAAACGTAATAGAGTTATTATGATACTTGGGGCTATTTATAGACCTTTCATAACAATGAAGTCACACATCACTTATTCTTGATCATATGGGTGTGTTATAATTAATCTGCCTGCACTTTAAATTGTATATAGCCTTTTGAGCCTAATTATTAATGTTGTGCTGATCCCTAAGACTATTAATATTATTTAGTTTGTATGTATAACCTACAATGGTTGATTTTGAAGTCTAAAAGATATTTTTAATAGTGCATTATATCTGACGGCGCCGTGATCTCTTTGATTAGTAGTAGACTAGTAGTATACTAGCATCTCGATAGCTGCGGGACATTGGATGACTTTAGATGAACAAGCAATTGACAATGTCAAATTTTGAATCTAGTCTGAGTGTCTTACAATGTTTTATAATGTATTCGGTTTGAAGGAAATAAAGGT
>BPVZ01000001.1:7270447-7291158 GCA_020521535.1 Rubroshorea leprosula | reverse complement strand
TAATTAAACTCCGAAACTGTTAATACTAGAATTGTAAATTCTTGTGCCTTAATGTACTTCTTTGGCAGGTGAACATGGAATATGGTCTTGATCCATCCATTGGAAAGGCCATAATGCAAGCAGCACAAGAAGTTGCTGAGGGGAAGCTAAGTGATCACTTTCCCCTTGTGGTCTGGCAAACTGGAAGTGGCACTCAGAGTAACATGAATGCCAATGAGGTCAGTGCAGTTTTTGTGTACTTCAGGGCTATTCATTTTATATTTTGCTTTAGCTTGTCATGCTTTGAGGACTCCATGGGATTTAGTTAACAAGAACTCAATTTGTGTGATGTGTTGCATTGTTAGATATAAAGATTAGTTCTTGTTTTGATGGTGAAGGGTTGTACTGCATTTGGTCCATGAATCATTGTCCTTCCAATCTTCCCTCGAGTTTTGCTTCTACTTGATTGATAGATTATCAGTAGCATGAAATTCTAACCAGTCGTCTTGATGTCATAGTGATTTTAAATTTTAGTTTTGTTTTCATTTATGGACTTTTTCAGGTCATTGCTAATAGGGCTGCTGAGATCCTTGGCCATAAGCGTGGTGGGAAATTTGTGCACCCAAATGACCACGTGAACAGATCTCAATCTTCTAATGATACATTCCCAACTGTAAGTGTGACTTAGATATTAATTAGTTCTTTATTTCCTTCTCCTGAATTATAATTTCTATGGTCAAACCATCTCTGTAAGTCTTTTAATGTTGTCATTGTTGACACGATTGGTTTCTTGCTTTCACTGTCTATTTAACAGTTTCATGATTTTTCTGTTGTCTTTGTCCAGGTAATGCACATTGCAGCTGCGACAGAAATAAACTCAAGATTAATTCCAAACCTGAAAACTTTGCATACTTCACTGCATTCAAAGGTTTGATGCTTCTTTTTGTTATCCTTGTGTATGACATGATAGGTGTATTGCCTTTTTTACTATTTGGAAATGAATGCAATATGTCATCTATTTTGATGAAATATCCAAAACCATTTGAACTACCAGGATATGATCAGCTTCCATGTCCCGGCTGATCTGGATGCTTAGCTGACACCATTCAGACATTGCAGCTTTAACCTTGTATTATTATTATCTTATCTTGTACATTCACTACATTATGATCTACTTTGAGTCTGCAAAACAATAGATTCTCTGATCTGCATTCTCTTATTTTTCTTTTACATCTTGAGACTCCTGCCAGTCACAGTTGAATGCTGGCATTTAGAATGCTTTCATTAATTTAATTCATTTTCTCTTTCATCCTTTGCCTCCTGCCCTTCTGCTAAGTCAGCTTGTCAAGCATTATAATTACCTATTTGGTCATGACAAAGCATGCATGAATTTCGTTGTGATTTTCTATGCCTGTTTTTGGTTCATACTTTTAATTCTTACCTTATGTTATAAATTTGTGAGAAGTTGCATTAAAGATGAAATTTTGATTGTGTTGTTTCCACTAGTCAGTTGAGTTCAAAGACATTGTTAAAATTGGACGCACTCACACCCAAGATGCTACACCTTTGACTTTGGGACAAGAGTTTAGTGGCTATACTACACAGGTAAGCTTACATTTCTGTGATACTTTTCTTTATTCTTACGTTACTAGGTCTCTGGTTCTGAAGCAAGCAACAGGCAAATTAGAGATCATGTGAGATGATTTCTAACTTTTTCTGCTTTATTTTCAGGTTAAGTATGGGATTGATCGGGTCTTGTGCACTCTTCCTCGTATGTATCAGGTTGGTATCATATTTTCAATGCAAATTATTCCTTTTTAACCTTTCCTTCCCTCCCCTTCATGAGGCTTCTAATAGATTAGGGATGTCATTTGAGCAGCTAGCACAAGGTGGCACTGCTGTTGGAACTGGACTAAATACAAAGAAAGGGTGTGTATGACTATGGTTTTGAAGCATTTACTTCTTTGGTTTTGTCTGTGTTGATTCAACTTGATGTATCATTGCAGTATCTGTTTTTTGTTTTGTCCATGTAAGAAATTCCTTCACTTCTTGTCCTCCCTTTGATTGGCTCTTTATAACTATCCAAGTCTTTTTACATATCATGCTTCCTTTCCATTATCATGTTTCATGTTATCCTATACTATTTTATATTTGAGGAGAGTCATACATAAAACATATGTATGTTATTTCATGCCCATGGATATTATAAAACAATATTATCTCTTGCCTACTTCTCAGAAATTGAAATTAATTGTCACTTTTTTGAATTCTGGCCTTGAAAAGAAAATGTGTCTGGAGCTTAGACAAGCCCATAGATCTGACATTTATGCTGCCTTTTCAGATTGTGAAGTGTT
Organism: Rubroshorea leprosula; assembly: GCA_020521535.1. Lineage (NCBI taxonomy): Eukaryota > Viridiplantae > Streptophyta > Magnoliopsida > Malvales > Dipterocarpaceae > Rubroshorea > Rubroshorea leprosula. Next base: position 7,288,825 of record BPVZ01000001.1, on the reverse strand, counting down.
CTTTACCATTTCCCTAACTATTATTAATAGTAATTTCTATGTTTCTTTGTTTTTTTTTTTTTTTTTTTGGCTACTTTTTTGACAGTACTTATTGTTGTCTTTTATCTAGGTTTGATGTAAAGATAGCTGCTGCTGTAGCTGAGGAAACTAGCTTGCCATTTGTCACTGCTGAAAACAAATTTGAAGCATTGGTAAATCACTAAGTTCCCTAATTGGGCTTGTATTCTCTTTCTTGCTTTCTCTAGGTTGCCAGAATGGATTATTGCTTTGTGTCCCATAGCTAGTAGGGCAAAATCACTGCAGATTCTTGAATATTTTATCTTTTCCAGGCTGCGCATGATGCTTTTGTTGAAACTAGTGGAGCCGTTAATACTGTTGCTACTTCTCTGATGAAGATTGCCAATGACATTCGCTTATTGGGAAGGTATACTTACTTCTTGGATAGCCACTTTTTTTCCTTTATGGTTCTCCAATGATATTTTTTTGACTTCATTTGTTATCCTTCTCAGTGGTCCTCGATGTGGACTTGGTGAACTAATTCTTCCTGAAAATGAGCCAGGCAGCAGCATCATGCCCGTAAACTCTCTCTCCCTCTTTCTCTTTCTTGCAGACATGTATTTTTACGCTCTGAGGGTTTGTCTTCCCATATAATTTTAATATTTTAACTGAGCTTATCTGGTTTCAGGGGAAAGTGAATCCCACCCAGTGTGAGGCTCTCACAATGGTCTGTGCTCAGGTAATTTTTTTATCCTCTATTCTGTCTACCATTCAAGATGGTGATATCGGATGAGATACTGCAAACCCTTTGCTTGCAGTTTCTATATTTTTTGAGAATAAAATTATAATATTTGTTTCCTATTCCTGAATTTTGTAGCTATCCACCTATTATCACTTGAGAACCTTTCATCACAACATGGTTCATTTTTTCCACCTTTTTTCAGGTAATGGGAAACCATGTGGCCGTCACAGTGGGTGGATCAAATGGGCACTTTGAACTGAATGTATTCAAGCCAATGATTGCTAATGCTCTTCTGCATGTATGTTCTAATACTGATCAGTCTGATATTTATGGGAAGTTTTTACATTTTAACTTTCTATAATTCAACACTTTATTAGAGTTGCTGAATTAGACACAGACACACACACTGCAACACATATCTGCTACATTGTTGACTGTATGCACTTTTTTCTTAACTGATAATTTGACTCTTTGATATTAGTCACTGAGATTGCTAGGAGATGCATCTGCTTCCTTTGAAAAGAACTGTGTGAGAGGCATACAAGCCAATAAAGAAAGAATTTCAAAATTGCTGCATGAGGTCAGTTGATGGATACTGCATGCAAAAATGTCTAATTAATTTTACATAAATCTCAAAGCTAACTGATCTAATGTTGTTGTCTTTTGACATCCTGAATGATTTTGCAGTCACTGATGCTTGTCACATCCTTGAATCCTGTAAGTTACCAATCCTGTGCTTTTGCCAAAATTTTACTAGAGTTTGCATTTTAAATAAGATTCTCATTACCTCTTGGATTCCAGAAAATTGGTTATGACAATGCTGCTGCAGTTGCCAAGAAGGCTCATAAGGAGGGAACCACCCTGAAGGTGTGTTTCCTTCTATTTATTGTTCAATGATGCAGTTTAGTTTTTGAATCCCTTAGCATTTATTGGATAAAATGGTTTTAGAAACTGAAAATTATTCTTTTTATAATTAAATCTAAAAATTTTCTCCTTATTTATGCTTATCTTGATCTTCTGGATGACTGCAATGTTAATCTAACTGATACCCATTTCTGCAGGAGGCTGCATTGAAGCTTGGAGTACTCACAAGTGAAGAATTTGATACGCTTGTGGTACCTGAGAAAATGATTGGTCCATCTGACTGAGAAGCTTTTCGGAATGACACAGTTCCTTGAATCTGGTATCATCTTCTTAGGATCTTGTTTATTAACCACATCGTGCTATCGGTTGGATTAGGAGATAAAACCTAACAGTAGTTCTTATATTTTGATCCAAACAAACATTCTTGAGGTTTTCCTCTCTGCCTTTTGGCTTTTATACGTCCTGGTTGCCAGAGAACAACGATGCCCATTTATTGGCTAATAACGGGAAAGCCTCCCTCAATTTTTAAGAGATGATAGTCTCTTTGAACAATTTACACATTGAATAAAGTCTCAGTTTATGTTTATTTCTGTTTATATGTTTTCACATGCTTTTAGCTAGGCTATCTGTTACTGTTAGATTTGACCATGTGCTTAGGCTTCCCAGCATGGAAATAATATTCAACCAGATATACAAAATGCAAACGATTTATTTGTTCATTTTTCTTCTATTGGTAGATTACAATATGTATATTTCCTTCTTGCACAAATAATATATATATGAGGATCTACTTTCACACGTGTAAGACTTCTTAGTCTTAACTAGTTCAGTATAGGAATTTACATAACTTAGATTCGGTAATTCCTTCGTAAATCTATAGCTATCACTCGCCAATCTCTATAGCTAATAATCAAGTAAGAACCTCGCAGTTGGAGCTAATCAGGTCCCATATGGCTGGAAGGAGAAATTTTCTGCCGTTAACTCCGTAAGCATTATAACTAGCTCTGCTCATTTTATCCACCATCAAAGTCCCAGGATACCCTGGATAAGCTCCAGGGCCAAATGCCCCCGAACAAGCCGTGGCAGCCTCCAGTGGAGCCAGGGCATCTCCCTGGAAGTACCCATTCTTAAACGGGTTACTGGCAGTACCTGCCAGAATTGTGGCAATGTTTATAATCATCCCATCAGCTCCAACACCGTTGGGTGCCACAAGGGCTGCCTGGCCAGGCGGACCATATGCTGGCAACGCATAAGGCCATGCACAAAGACCAGGACACTGTGCCACCGGGTTGCCTACGTGGGCATATGCAACTCTAGCCTTTCCACCCGCCATCATGCTATCATGGAAGCCGCAAGACCCCATGCAAAACTTCTCCACGGTGACATCTTTAGCAGTCAAAACGAAGTATATCCCATTAGAGTCTAATGGAAATATCTTGCTTTCTATCTTGCTTTTGACCAACTCTGCTATTTGGGCACGCATGAGGCTCTTCCCCAAGGAATATATATCCCCAACTTGCTTAATGAGTCTGAAAGTGCCAGAAACTGGTTTCCCAGCCCTGTCCTTGTAAGAACTCATGGTTCTCCACCAGGTCAAGACACTGAGTTCCTGACGGGTAGTGAAAGAAGCAAAGAAATCAGTAATGGAGTTTCTATCTTTACTTGATAAACCTCCATACCATATGAGGTAAATGTTAATGCCCTTCGGGCTAGTTAAGATAGGACCCCCATGGTATTTCACTGTGGACTCAAAAGCAGAAGGCTGGTTTTGGTTCTGCCTCTGGCACTGCCCGAGGGCGACCAGGGTGACAGAAATGGTAAGAGTGAAAAGCAAAAACCTCAAAAACATTCTCAAGTTTAAGATTGAACTTATGTTTCAGTTCTTAAAGAAGGATGAGCTTCATGCTTAAAGATGATCTTATTTATAGATGCTTGTGGATAAACATCATCTTGGCAATTATGATTAGTAGGACTAGTGCATTATTGCCATGAGGGGTCTCCCAATCTCATCCCAACTTCGTGGCACATAAATCAAAGTATGACAGGCAGATTCATTTTATTTGCCAAATTATGTGATGTAATAGTTGATTAAGACATTTCCCAACCCAGCAAATGGACTTTATTTGGTTTAAACTTCAGATCTTTCATTCTAAAGAAAGATACACCTTGGTACTTGAATTTCACTTTTAATAGAACTGAATTGTTCCTCAACAGAAATCAGAGTATTATGCTTTAATGGATAAGCCTGAACATGAACTCTGCTGACTGCTACCGTGGAAATTGCAAAGTCGGAGTTTACAAAATTTTCCTTGGGCATGCAAGGGTGGACTGAGAATGACTTTGGTCCAATTATCTTTTATGGCTTTGTAATGGGTTAGAGTATAAGAGATTAAGAGTAATAACATTCTAGTGTTTTGCAAATTAAACAATATTAAACTACAAAACACAAATAAAAATTTATTTTATTTAATAATTTATATTTTATAATTCAATTCTACAACACTTTATTTATAAAAAAGCTTTATTCATGGTAAGGCCATTTAGGCTGCCAACCCCTTGTTGACATACCGTGCCTCACTGTACTCTGCTTTTTGTGGTCTAAAATCTGAAAGTGTTTAACGGTTTGTTCGCCATTCAATTTATACATTAAACAACTTTGATACAGAACAAATTGCATGGGCTCCAGCTATTAATGTTGAAGATATGTACACACTTAGCTGCTCTTGATGATAATTATTGTTTCGAATGAGTTCCATAATTCTAACAGTAATAGATTAGGGATGGGTTCCATGAACCCCTCTTCATCCACACATGATACAGGAGTCAAAATCAAAACACTAGCTATATTACGCTAGTCCAACATACCTCCACAGTGCGCACGCAAGAATTTGGCAGCTCCTTTGACATGAACATTTTGCCTACCAATTGATTTCATTTTGTCCGCTATGGAATTGTAATCCAATACATGTGTGTAAGATTTATAATTATTTTGCATATTAAATGATGAATTATATAATAAAAAATAATTTTTATTTTTTTAATCTTTACGCATTTTAAGATTAAAATTTTTAATATAAAATGATACTACTTTATTAATTAAAATATTTGAAAGTAGTTCTAACGGATCACCCATATACGTTTAGCTATAGATGAAAAAAATCGTCACAAGCACGATAACAAGAGTCACTTTAATCAAATTAATATAGTGATGGTATCTACTAACTTTAAGGCTGTGTTTGGTAGCCGCTAAGGCCAACAAAACTTTACTGAGATTCCTGGCGTCGGCTAATTTTAGGTTCTTCTCTTCTCTGCTCCCGACCAAAAATTTTGGAAAAAAAAAGTTTCCAGAGAAAATATGAAGTTTGGTAGACTAAACCCCTATTTAATTGACTGCATTAATTCACACGTAGCCGACAACTTGTTACATGCAAAGTTGTCAATATTATATTTGTATACGTAATTATTAGATAGTATGTATTAGATGTTAGATTATATCGTATATTATTTTAAATTTATTGTTATAAATAAATATTTTTATATAAATTAACTATAAGACTTGATAATAATATTTAATGACCATAAAAAATTAATGCTCAAAGAAAATAAGTGACTAGTGACTACTTCTCTTTCTTAGTAGAAGAATTTTGTAGGAAAAAAAAAAGGGAATTTCATTAATGGTAGAATTTTTAATAGCATTTTTCTAACAAATTTTATTTCATTTTTTTAGGTCATCTATTCTCAAGATTACGTAAATCCCTAATTTATACAATTGATCCAGATTACGTAAATCCCTAATTTATACAATTGATCCATGCTTGCATATTGCTAGTTTCTAATAGAGAAAGTCTGTTGTATCCTGAAGATACTATATTAACAGTATTCTCAAATAATCATAACATGTTACGTCAGTAATTTTTTTCACCTCATTAATGAATACTTGTGAGATAAAAAAACAATTACTGATGTGGCCAATGATATACAAATAAATAAATAATAATGTGACATGCTGTGATTTACCAACATTACCACACACATGGTGTCCCAAAATATAGCAAATTGCTCCTTCTGATGACCTTTTGCACCAAATATTTATTTCAAGCTATAGAGTTAACTAAATAGGCCCGCCTAAAGCAATTGACCAGTTGAGCTAAATGGCTTTTACCATCTTGTTAAGGTGCTGTTTTAGCCTTCCTTTGAAGTTGGATTCAAACTCTCATGATATCTTGTTTAAAAAATAAAAAAGAGAGGCCTGCCTAAGATCTTGATGTGGTGTTGGGCTCATTCAATGCATGTATTCCTTTATGTTCTTATGTTGTTGCAGCTAGCTTCACAGATGTGGCCGAGAAAGAAAAACTAAGATGCTGGTCCATACCCATCTTAAGGGCTTAATTGGACCCACTTAAGTTATTGGGCTCAATTGTCCATCACAAGAAAGTTCAAGGATTGATTTGGGTACTCACCTTTCTTCTTCTTCTTCTTCCTGCTGCATCCGGATTCCATAGTTCTCACAACTATTCTCCTCCTTCCTAAACCCTAAACCCTAAACCTTAAACCCTAACAGCCGGCGCAGCATCTCTAATCTCCTTTCCCTGTAAGCGCTTAATTGGATCCAATTAGGGTAGTCTTCCATCTCTCCGCGTTATTTATCATCAAATTTGGCACGAAGCAAGAAGAAGGCTCCGTCCGTAGTCGTCTACTCGGTCTTTCTCCTTACTCAAACGCAACGGGAGCCAAGAGTTTACTGTGAAATCAAGTTAGTAAAAATTGAGGTCGTCTTTCCTTAGATTTGAGCTACACTTTTGCTGAATTTTGGAAAGCAGAATGGAGATTACAATAGAAGATTACAGACAGCCGGTAGAGTTGAAGACTGCACTAGGGTCGTCCAGGTAACTTACATGCTTAGCTCTTCCCGTACTCTGTTTGGTTGCTAAGAAATTAAAGGAAATAGAAGTCAGCTTTTTTGGCCCAAGCAGCTTATATTTAGGAATGCCCAAAAAATTATAGCTTATATTTTCTTACTATATTATAAGAAACCTGAAATTTAAGTAATAGAGTTGTGAATTTTGGTTTAAATAGTTGAAAGCTAAATCCTTTTTCTATAATGCCTCAGTACTGGTAGGTTTTTAGTTAACCTTGCTCTTCCTTGCATGAATTTTGTAGTTTGGAAGGTTGTGATAGCAATGCTGCGATCTTGCCAGCAAAGAGAAGCAAGAAAGTAAAGGGGAAAGATCAGGTAAAATGTACCTTGTTTATCATGTAAAGCGATAAAGTTGTATTTTGGTTTTAACAAATGAAAGTTGGTTTGCCCAATTTTTTTTTTTTTTTTTCCCTATACAGCGTCTTGAAAAAGTCCAATTAGACCAAAAGCCGAAGTTGAGCAAATCTCAGAAACGAAAGTTGAAGAAGTTGGAGGTACACACTTTTGGGTTATATTGAGCTTGCTTTGATTCATATTTGTGCTATTTGAGATAATTTTGAATCATTTGGTGCAGGAGGAAAAGGAAAAGGAACTTTTGCTATCAAAAAGCATTGAGACCTTGGAGTATGCTACTTTTTATTTTCATAATCTTTTTCCTGAATAACTTATCCTACCTATTTCTTATATTAATAAAACATGTAAAACATTTGATATTTACTTGAATATTTTTACATTTTCAGGAAATACAAGATTCCAGAGGATGCATATTCTCTGTTGCGATCTTCAAAAAGTATCGGTCGGGTTTGTATCCTTGAATCCATACTGCTTTTAAAAGTAAAATAAAGTAGTTATCTTCACTCTTAATTTGCTCCATCAACATGCCTTAATGTAGGCTGAGACAATGCTGGAAAAGCGTAGGAGAGCAGTTCAGTTTTCCAAGGCAGGTCTCCAAGTTCCACACTATGATAGATCTTCAAAGGAAAGGAATGATGGTGATTCTTTGCCTGAAACTGAAGCAGAGTTAGATGAAATCAACTTGAGGGGCAATATGAACAAAAATTACCTTGTGGAACCAATGATACTAGAAAGAGAAGTTGTAAATAATGCATCTGATTCTATGGGATCTTCTGATGAGCCAGGTGGATCAGTAGATGCCATGCCAGCTGAAATAGTTCCCAATGAGGGAAAGAATGCATTGCTTGATGAAGACAGTAGCCCAATGGTAAGTCTGACATTTTAGACTTGAAACATTGATTTGATCAAAAGAAGCTAATATAAATTGTGAATAATATTGTTTCTGTTTAAATTTCTGATTTAAGGTATTTTACTCTTTGGATTTAATATCTTATATCGTTTTATTTATGGAGCTTTGTTTCACCTATTTTTTTGATGTTATGTTAATGATTTAGTTAGAAACAGCTTATTTTAGTGGAAAGAAATAGAAATTATCCAATAAATATAACTTTTAAACATTAATTTTCCACACATAATTCTCTTTATCTAGATGTTTAAATTAAATGTTAATATCATTTGATAGTTTCTGCATACCTTTAAATAATATGCATAAGAAAGAAGCAGCTATACCTTTTTCTTATTCTTCTATTTGAGTAGTACAAACTATGTTTTTGTTATCTGTGTAGTAAAGAAAAAAGAACCCTGATTAAATTTACTGGTCTTGAGCTGGGTTATTTTATTGCCAATGGCTAATTCCTGACTAGTGGTTTCATATGTGACAGGGTAAAGCAAATGAGATTCCAAATGATTTTACCTGGAATAAAGATGTACAAAACTGTCCTTTGCAGAGAGTTATTACTACCCCAACTGTAGTGCATGTGTCAAGACCAGATGAAGTAGAAAACAAAAGGAAGGATCTCCCAATTGTTATGATGGAGCAGGAGATAATGGAAGCCATAAATGAGAATCCCACCGTTATTGTTTGTGGAGAGACTGGATGTGGTAAAACCACACAAGTTCCTCAAGTATGCTTGTTTGAAAATTTAACATTTTTGTTTATAACTTAAATTTTTGTGTCAGGAATTGTAATTTATGACCCCTTTATTCTAATGTTGCAGTTTCTATATGAAGCTGGCTTTGGTTCAAATGAATCTAGTGTTCGAAGTGGTATCATTGGTGTTACTCAACCTCGTCGTGTTGCTGTCCTTGCCACTGCCAAGAGAATGGCATTTGAACTTGGTCTCCGTTTAGGTAAAGAAGTTGGCTTTCAAGTTAGGCATGACAAGAAAATTGGAGACAGCTGTTCCATCAAATTTATGACAGATGGAATTCTACTACGAGAAGTTCAGGTTTTGCTTGTTCTCAATTCCAGATTTCCCTATAGAGGATATTGTGAATGACTGGTTTCAACTTTAAAACCTAAAATCCTAGTCTCTGTAGTCTATGCTGTCATAAGAACTATTAGAGAAATTACTGTAATGTATCCCACAATAAGCCTTCAATCTAGGAAAGAATTAAGATAATGAGTCATCAATATTATATTACTCTAAGGTAGCTGTTTTGTTTATTAGAAGTATTTTCATATCATATGCCTGCTTTCTATTTTCTGTCATGGGGTTTGAGCTGCCCATTAAATTTGTAACATAATTTGCTTAGCCTATAAAATTCAAAACCTTGGTACTTTTTGCATTTGGTATTTGTGATAGCTGATAATTTAATGGGACCCTTAGGAGATGGCTTACTTGCCTGTTGATTCCATCTGGTATATTTTTGTTGCCTAGTTCTCTGCACTTCTATGATGAGAAAGGGTAATTTTTATTCTTAGTATTCCCACGTCCTGGCATTATTCTATGGATGTATTATTAGCGATACATTATACGACAGATTTAGGCTTTCCGTATCATATCTGGACTTAAACTTTTGCACTACTTCATACATACATAACATCTTGTGATTACTTGGGAGATGTATGTCAGGTGACCATTTTTATCATATTTTATGTGGCAGAATGATTTTTCATTGAAGCGTTATTCTGTCATAGTTTTGGATGAAGCTCATGAAAGGAGCTTGAACACAGACATACTAATTGGGATGCTTTCCCGTGTAATTCGACTTCGTCAGGTGAAACTTAAAGGCCCCCACTTTTCATGGGTAATCAGGTTGTAGAATTCTATTCTCCTCTATTCTAACAGTATGATATTGTTTGATGACAGGATTTATATGAGAAGCAACAGCGCATGATGCTTTCAGGAAAAACTGTAAATCCTGAAAGTAGGATATTTCCATTAAAACTTGTTCTGATGAGTGCTACGTTGAGAGTGGAAGACTTCATCTCTGGTAGAAGATTGTTTCATAATCCTCCTCCTGTTATAGAAGTTCCTACAAGACAATTTCCAGTAACTATACATTTCTCAAAGAGAACAGAGATTGTGGATTATATAGGTCAGGCCTTCAAAAAGGTCATGGCAATTCATAAGAGGCTGCCACCTGGTGGCATACTTGTCTTTGTCACTGGACAGAGAGAAGTAGAGTATTTATGCAGTAAGTTGCACAAGGCTTCCAGAGAGCTGATTGCTAATACTTTTAAAAGAGATGTAGGGACTGAAGCAGCTGCTCCCTCAGAAAAGAGCTCAGTTGGGGACATTGATATGAAGGATATTAACGAAGCATTTGAAATCTCCGCAAACTCAACTGACCAGCAGACTGACAGGTTTAGCTCTTATGAGGAAGATCAGTATGATCTTGATGAGAATGTGTCAGATACTCTGTATGATTCAGAGACAGAGAGTGACCTAGAAATTGATGTTGAGGATGATTGCACATTGAACCAGAAGACCATGGGAAATGGTGATAGTCTTGTTGATGTGTTAGGGGATGATGGGAGTCTTGCTTCCCTTAAGTCTGCTTTTGAAGCTCTGGCCGGAAAAGATGTTCGAAAATCTAATTCTGAAGGAAAAGAGGCTGTGACTAATAGCGTGGATGATGGGTCTGAGCAATCCAATTCCTGTATTGAGAAGAAGAGGGAAGCTGATAAAAGTATTAATCTAGGCACACTACATGTTCTGCCTCTATATGCAATGCTGCCTGCAGCAGCACAGCTTCGTGTATTTGAGGAGGTTAAAGAGGGAGAGCGACTTGTTGTTATTGCCACCAATGTTGCCGAAACCTCCTTAACCATTCCTGGAGTAAAGTATGTGGTTGATACTGGAAGAGAAAAGGTGAAGAACTACAACCCTACCAATGGTATGGAGACTTATGAGGTGCAGTGGATAAGTAAAGCATCTGCTGCTCAACGTGCAGGAAGGGCTGGAAGAACTGGACCTGGCCATTGCTATCGTCTGTATTCTGCTGCAGTCTTTAGTAACATACTCCCTGATTTTTCTTGTGCTGAAATATGTAAAATACCTGTTGATGGTGTTGTTCTTCTCATGAAATCCATGGGTATTGAAAAGGTAGGTTTTTTGTGTATTATATTATTTGATTTTAACGTCTTTCTAAAAGGCTTGTGTCAAACTGATGTCTCTATATTACATAAATGAGATGGCCTTGTAACTTCTGTTTCAACTTGATTCTGTTTGATCTTTGGCACATACTTTTTTGTTCTCCTTTGCAAAAATTCAATCTGTCATAACGTCTCTTTTTTTTTTTTTTTTCAGAAAAAAGCACCCATCTGTGATCTAAGTTTATTCTAGACCGATATGTTTTCGTTTACCAAGTTATGTTAATAGGCTCCATAGTGAATGTTCTAGCATTTGATATTCTGATATTAACCCCCTGGTGTAGCATCATGCCTAGTTTGGTTTTATTATTCAAAACATTTTTATATTTGACTAGAAGGCTGTATCAAAATTTGTTTTGCTCATGAGCATGCTAGTTGAACTGATACGTCCTTCCTTTTCATGTGGTTCCTATAGTTTAAATGCAGCATTTACTGTTGTTTAGTTGTTTTATATTTAATTTGTATTCAAATGTCAGAATGATCACTTTTTAACATCATCCTCAATGTGTTTTTACAGGTAGGAAATTTCCCATTCCCAACTGCTCCTGAGGCTACTGCTCTGGTTGAAGCAGAGCGTTGCCTGAAGGCTCTTGAAGCACTTGATGGTGATGGAAGATTGACATCTTTGGGAAAAGCCATGGCTCATTACCCCATGAGTCCCAGACACTCAAGGATGCTCCTTACTGTTATTCAAATTGCTAAGGTGGAAAGTTATGCTCAGCCAAATCTAGTCTTTGGATACGCAGTTGCTGCAGCTGCAGCTTTGAGCTTGTCAAATCCTTTTGTCATGCAGTATGAAGGAAGCCATACAAATGCCAATGACTCAAAGCAGAGCAATGGATCTGAAGCCCTAGATAATGAGAAAATGATGCAGAAACAAGAGAAATGGAAGAAAAAGAAACTAAAAGAAGTTGCCAAGGCATCCCGTGCGAAATTTTCTAACCCTAGCAGTGATGCTTTAACAGTTGCCTGCGCATTGCAGAGTTTTGAACTTTCTAAAAGCCAGGTGGAATTCTGTAATGAAAATGCATTGCATTTTAAAACCATGGAAGAGATGTCAAAGCTAAGGAAGCAGCTTCTTCAGCTGGTTTTTAATCAAAATGCTAGTGGTGATAGAGAGCAGGATTTCTCATGGACTCATGGAACTATGGTTGATGTTGAAAACTGCTGGAGGGACTTATCTAGTGAAAACCGCCTTTCATTGGATGAGGAGGAGCTGTTAGGGCAAGCTATCTGTGCTGGCTGGGCTGATAGGGTTGCAAAACGCATTAGAGTTTCAGGGTCATCCGAAGGAGATGGAAAGGTCATTGCACTTAGATATCAAGCATGCTTGGTTAAAGAATCTGTATTTCTCCATCGTTGGTCATCTCTTGCCAAGTCAGCTCCTGAGTTTTTGGTGTACAGTGAACTATTGCAGACAAAACGGCCATACATGCATGGGGCAACAAGTGTGAAATCAAAATGGCTTGTTAAATTTGCTGGCTCTTTGTGCAGTTTTTCTGCACCCCTTACAGATCATAAACCCTATTATGACCCTAAAACAGACCAGGTGTATTCTCATGTCACTCCATCTTTTGGGCCTCATTTGTGGGAACTGCCATTGCATAGTTTGCCAATTAGTGGTAATGAACATCGTGTGGTAGCATTTGCATTTGCATTACTTGAAGGGCAAGTATTGCCATGCTTAAGATCTGTCAGAAAGTTCATGTCAGCCTCTCCCTATATCATTTTGAAGCCAGAATCATATGGTCAAAGACGAGTTGGAAATCTTCTTTACAAGTTAAAGACTAATTCAATTGTCTCTTGTGCTGTTTTGAGAGAGACATGGGAGGCAAACCCCAGGGAATTGCATTCAGAAATACTGGACTGGTTTCGAGAAGGCTTCCACAAGCAATTTGAAGTGCTTTGGTCACAGATGCTCAATGAAGTCCTCCTAGAGCCCCATGAACGATTCCCCAAGAGGGTAAAGAGAGAAAAAAGGAAAAAATAAGTTGTTGGTTTTAAAGCAAGGTTGAAAATGCGCTGCATATTCTTGGTTGCCTGCTGCCCGTTCTTAAAAGAGCCTAATCTCTGTCTGAGCTCCATCACAAATTACAAAAGACCCATGGACTAGAATGTCTTTGCAAGTTGCAAGTAATTATTCAGGTAATCTCATAAACCCATCATGTTCTTACTTGACAACGATAAAAAGTTAGCTGGTATGTGGAGTATGTGGCCATGTGCATATATCTTTTCCACAGGCTCCTTAATTCTTGGAGTCTTATGGCTGTTTTCTGCTACTTAAGCGTTCTTTCTGGGACATTCTTAAATTATAAATTTTGGAATTCCATGTTTACACCTGAAATTTTGTAATTATTTCATTCTTTGGTGAAGTGAATCCGTATGATTATCAATAATACAGTAATCGATAGCGACGTGCTTACTCCAGTTCAAATGCATTGTATTTGTTCATGTTGAAATGCGGTTGTGGTCCAAACTCATATTTTCTTGCATTCCATGGAGCCACATGCGCATGTTCTTGGCTTGTACATTAGTGCTTTTCATTCTTTGTGGCTGTGATGCCCTGATCGGGTGAGGATGTGGGAATTGAGAAAGAATAAAAAAAAACTTTCCACGATGTGTTTCGTTGGTTGAGATTTTAGTTTCCTTGTCCTTATATTACATGTTAAAAAAAAAAAAAGATATCCATAAATGCAAAATACAAAAAAATAAAAAAAAATAAAAAAATCAACTTTTCTGTCTTCTCCACTCTTCACTCAGTCATCTCCCTAAGCTAATGGAACTCTACTGGCTTGCTTTTGAAGTAGTTCATGGGATGGCTAGGGGGTCTGATCATCCCAGGAATTCATCCAAAACTTTCCAAAATTGCTAATTAGAGACTTCTAAAATTAGTATAATCTTCGCCAACAAAGTTGAAGGTTGTGGGATTGCAGATGGATTCTTCATCTCAGTATAACATCTGCATCTAATTTATTTATACCAATGTCTATAATGGCTAATGTACATAGAAAAAATCAAGAGACCCAAAAAGATTCAAGCACAATATTTCAATTTGGTCTAAACTTACTGGTTACATGGTTATGGTAACATCTTCATATACTTAAAATTTTCTTTCTCTTAAACTAAAATTATTTACAGAGACTCTGTTTTTCACGTGGATTTTATTTTTACAACTCAATTATTCTAATAATAGTAGTTGGAGGCAAAAAAGTGTGGGGAGAACCGCATGATGCATACCTCATGTCATATAAAATTTGTTTTGACCCAATCAGGTAAATGTGTAGGTCCCTCCCACTAATTCCACTATCCTTATCCTACAGAGTACAGATAATGGCAGGTGCATGCAGCTTGTCCAAAGACTGAAGGCATTGACAGTCCCTGGTACCTTTTTCTTTCCTTTTCATATCTGCTCGCCGTCTTTCTCGTGACGCCTTCCCCCACCCTTCGTACACCCACATTACACAAATTACAAAAACCTTTCTCTTACCTCATTCTGTCTCAAACCTTACAAATTCAACTCTGCCACTTCCCACAGCTGCTGCTGCTGGTGGTCACGACCCTTTTTTGGATTGGTAATGAAAAACGTTCCTTTGTTGAATTACCTTAGGATTACTTACATGCTTGATAATGTGTTAAATAGTTGAATGTTCATTAAAGATTTTTGTTGTTGTTTGCTGCAAAATGGCATCACCTGTTTTTTGAAGTCTTCATGTTCTTGGTTGTAGAATAAAACCATATTCTTTTTCTAGGAAAGAATTTTATGGGTTACATCTCTGCAATTGCTGGTAATGGAATATATTTGTTGATTATAATTCTTGGAGTTGCATTCATGTTGAATCTGAGTTATAAATTCAGACAAATCTGTTATAAGCAACGCATGTTCTTGTTGAGGTACTTTTTTCTAGGACAATTGTACAGTTATGCAAAGAATAATTCGTTTTTGTTTCATATGCTGCAATGGTAGCATCAATCTATTGTTTTATCTTTTGTGCATTATTTCCAGATTTGTTGAGGCAGTTCCTACGTACCTAATGGAGTCCTGTGATTGCATTGAAACACAATGGTCACAAGATGAATTTCTGGGGAAATATCAATACATCTCGGATGTCTTAATTGCTGCAGCATACTTCTCCATTCCACTTGAACTAATTTATTTTGTTCAGAAACCTGCTTTCTTCCCCTTTCGATGGGTTCTGATACAATTTGGTGCTTTTATTGTTCTTTGTGGGGCAACTCACTTCATTAACCTGTGGACTCTTTACATGCACACCAGAGCAATTGCCATAGTGATGACTGTTGCTAAGGTTTCTTGTGCTGTTGTATCGTGTGCTACAGCTTTGATGCTTGTACACATTATTCCTGATCTGTTGGGTGTTAAAACTCGGGAATTATTTCTCAAGAACAAGGCTGAAGAGCTTGACAGGGAAATGGGACTCATTCTTACACAGGAAGAAACCGGTAGGCATGTTAGGGTGTTGACCCATGAAATCAGAAGCACACTGAACCGCCATACTATCTTGAAAACCACTTTTGTTGAATTGGGTAGGACCTTGGGCCTGGAGGAATGTGCACTGTGGATGCCATCACGTACTGGCATGAATTTGCAACTTTCTCATACTCTGAACTACAAAATGCAAGTTGGAACTACTGTGCCAATAAATCTTCCTATAGTCAATGAAATCTTTGCTAGTGCTCAAGCAGCGTGTATACCTTATACATGCCCTCTGGCTAGGATTAGGCCTCTAGTGGGAACATATGTGGCACCTGAGGTTGTTGCTGTCCGGGTGCCTCTTTTACATGTTTCCAGTTTCCATATTACTAACTGGCCTGATCTTTCTGCAAAAAGCTATGCAATCATGATTCTGATTCTCCCTACAGACAGTGCCAGAAAATGGCGAGACCATGAGTTGGAACTTGTTGATGTTGTTTCAGACCAGGTATTCCTATGATTTATGTGCTTCCTTTCATTAGCTTCTTTTATATGTCCTTGCTGCACATCAAAAATAGCATATTCTTTATTGCTAAAAATGAACAATTAGCTTTCTTTGATTCTAATTCTGGAAGAAGATCATGTTCTTAGTATTACAGACAGGCTTCTATGAACACTGAGCATTCTTGTGCCTTGCTCAATTTCCTTCAAGGCATAGATTTGTACATCAGGAATCCATCTTGACTTTATTGATTCATTCTTTAATGAGCTTAGTTGGATACAACTCATGGACATTAATGTTGTAATTGAATGGTATCTTTAGGTATACGACTGTTGAGCTACCTTATGATAGCTAGATGTACCTTCATTCTTCTCAAATTTTCTTTTGCTTTATTATTTTCTACGTATTGTAATAGAAAATTGGAGAACCATTCTCCATGCTCTTTGACGCAGAGTTCATTCCTTCTTTTTTTGGATGTAGGTGGCTGTTGCACTTTCACATGCTGCTATTCTAGAAGAATCTATGCAAGCCCATAATCAGCTCAAGGAGCAAAACATTGCACTGAACTTGGCTCAACGAGAGGCAGAGATGGCAATTCACTCACGCAATGATTTTCTTGCTGTGATGAACCATGAAATGAGAATCCCAATGCATACGCTTATAGCACTTTGTTCACTTCTTCTGGAGACTGAACTTACTCCAGAACAGAGGGTTATGATTGAGACGGTACTAAAGAGTAGCAACCATTTCTCAACCCTTATTAATGATGTTCTTGATCTTTCTAGACTTGAAGATGGCAACCTAGAATTAGACAGTGGGATATTCAATATTCATGGGGTTTTCAAAGAGGTAGACATTATTCTGTGCTTGATTATCTATAGAAGAATTGAAAGTGATTTGGCTGTGACACCAGCATCCTTGTCCTAACATTTTATTTTTATTTCAATATTTTAGGTCATTATTCTCATAAAGCCCATTTCTTCAGTAAAGAAGCTATTTATAAATTTGCTCCTGGCACCAGATTTGCCTGTGCATGCTGTTGGTGATGAGAAACGGCTTGTGCAAATACTTCTAAATATTGCGGGTAATGCTGTGAAGTTCACTAAGGAGGGTAATGTTTCAATCATTGCTTCTGTTGCAGAACCAGAATCTTTAAGGGATTGGCGACCTCCTGAATTTTACCCAGTTTCAAATGAAGGCCACTTCTATTTAAGAGTGCAGGTTATTGTCCACTGCATTTAACTTGCAGTTTCCTTTGTATAGTTTACTTAACAGTCTTCGAGCTAATGAACTTTGAGGTTCAACTGCTCAAGGCATCTGTTTTCCTTGATTACTAGACTCACCTCGGATGTCCCTTTGATTTAGTTTTCACTTGATTTTACAATCTTGGAATGTGTAAGTTTCCAGCTCCTAGGCATCTGATCTTTACTTTCCTTGACCATTGAAGTCATATAGCATATTTAGATTCCTTCAAAGTATCTATGCCTAGGTCTTTGGCCATGGCAAATAGATTAACCATTACTCCCCGTATTGTTCTTGCTTATTGTTAGGACCTACTTGATCACATCATGCTTGTCCTGTTTTGACATTGGTCTTATCATCCATGTTCTGGCAGGTTAAGGATTCTGGTTGTGGCATTCTCCCACAAGATGTTCCAGGTCTCTTTACCAGATTCACACAGCCTCAATCTGGGTCTAGTAGAAATAACGAAGGTGCTGGACTTGGACTTGCCATTTGTAAAAGGTAAAACTATAGATTTAGCATCAATTTGCTCTTTGCAGAAAGTTAGAAATCCTTTAATTCTACTAGTTCAATAATAATAAATAGTTAGCCAAATAAGAGTCTTGTGCCAATGCAGCCATGCCATATATAGTCATACTCTGATAGAATGTTGATTGTCTAAAACCAAATTCAGCCACAAGTCAGATTAATTCAATCTATTGAAATGTTTTGAATCAGGTTTGTGAATCTGATGGGTGGTCATATTTGGATTGAGAGTGAGGGCCTTGACAAAGGTAGCACAGTTACCTTCCTCGTCAAACTAGGGATTTGCAATAATCCAAACGACCCATCTTGCCCTCAAGTTGCAACACAAGCTGGAGCATATCAGAGTGGTGCAGACCTAACCGGACAGGCTCGGTACGAAAGAAGTCCTTAGATTGTTGCAGAAGCAGATGTTGCAACAAGTTCTTGATATAGGTCATTTTGTGCAGTCAACTCCAGTTCAGTTGGCATGATACACGAAAATATGATATCTTAGCTATCCCCCTTTTTGGTCAAGATAGATTGCAATATTTACTTGACCACACCATGCGAGAACAACCCTAGTTATCAGTTTCAACCAGAGGTTATCAGTTTCAGCCATAGGTAATTGGACAGCGATGAAGGGTGCTGAGAACTGGTGCTCTGGCATAGCTTCTCTCTTTTCATTCTCTCCCCCCACACACTACTCACCACACCAACACCAACCCGA
>BPVZ01000001.1:7185136-7196734 GCA_020521535.1 Rubroshorea leprosula | reverse complement strand
ATTCTATCTGTAATCTTTGCAATTAAAGGCCGTAAATCCTTTTGTGATAGCTTTCCTGTGATCAATGGAACCCCAAGGTAACGAACTGGCAGAGAACCAATTTTAAACCCAAATTTCTCAGTAAGATGTTTAATGTGTACCTCATGCAGCCCACAACAAAATAACTCAGACTTGGCATAGTTGACCTGTAGCCCAGATATTATATAAAATTGCTTCAATACATCATCTATAGCATCAAGAGATGTTATACTCCCATTAGTAAAAATTATCAAGTCATCTGCAAAGCACAAATGCGTAAGCTGCACTTTCTTACATTTGGGGTGGTAGGCAAATTTCCCTTCAATGGCAGCATGATTAAGCATTCTTGAAAGCACTTCCATGCAGACCACAAAAATGTAAGGAGATAAAGGATCTCCCTGCCTAACACCTTTTTTCCCTGAGAAATAGCCACATAAATTGCCATTAAAA
The DNA here is from genome assembly GCA_020521535.1 of Rubroshorea leprosula. NCBI lineage: Eukaryota > Viridiplantae > Streptophyta > Magnoliopsida > Malvales > Dipterocarpaceae > Rubroshorea > Rubroshorea leprosula. The sequence goes on along the minus strand of BPVZ01000001.1, from coordinate 7,196,266 downwards.
ACAATTGAAAACATAGGAGTAGTGATGCAGATCTTGAGCAGATTGACAAAATAAGCAGGGAATCCCAGGGATATCAAAACTTGAAAGATAAAGTCCCATGAGACAAAATCAAAGGCCTTCATCAAATCTATCTTTAATGCACATCGAGGGCTAAGTTGTGGCTTGTGGTAATGCTTTACAACTTCTTGGGCAAGTAGGACATTTTCTACCATTTGTCTCCCTTCCACAAAAGCACATTGGTTCTTGCTAATAAAGAGGGGAAGAGTCTGTTTGAGCTTGTTAGCTAGGATTTTTGTTATGAACTTGTACAATATATTACAGCAAGCTATGGGTCTGAACTCTGTCATCTTCACTGGGTTCAGAACCTTCGGCACTAGAGAAATGATAGTGGAGTTCATCTCTCTTAATATCTTTCCAGAGGAGAAAAATTCCTGAATAGCTTTAGTAACCAGATCACCCACTACAGGCCAAGCTGCTTTATAAAACTCTGAAGTATATCCATCTGGACCAGGGGCTCTGTTTCTAGGGCTAGAAAAAACTACCTCTTTGATCTCTAAATCCGTGATAGGTTGCTGAAGAAAATCTACCATGGAAGTAGGCAACTGAAATTGAAATATGTTTTTAATCCAATCATCATTTACCTTTGTACAGTTGACTCAAACTGTCCCTAGAAGGCCTTGATAAAACTGGACTGCTTCATTCTCCATATCAGAGATTCTAGTTAGCCTTCTATTGTCTTGCGTATGCAATACTTTGATAGTATTTTTGCCTTTTCTGACTGTAGCTATTTTGTGAAAATAGTTGGTATTGCTGTCCCCTTCTTGCAACCATTTAATTCTAGATTTCTGCTTGTAGAATGACTCTTCAGCTAGTTGTAAGGTTGCAACTTTCTGTGCTTGATCATGCTCAACTTGAATTAATTTTGCAGTAGGGCACGAAAATAGATCAACTTGCAGAAGATGCAACTTATGTAACTCCTCCTGCAATTTGTTAGGTAAGTCAGCATAATGCTTAGAATTAAGCTTCCTAAGGGCTTGCTTCAAAGCCTTCAATTTTTTGCATAGCTGAAACATATAGCAGCCTTGTACTGTTGTGGCATCCCATACTTGCTTTACTGTGTTCAAGAATTCCTCATTCTTAGTCCAAAAGTTGAAGAACTTGAAAGGCTTCCTCCGGTTATTTTGTACAGGAACCAAGATGTTTACACAACCTGCACAGTGATCTGAGCATCCAGGAGGCAGAAACTCAGAAGTTGTGTTGGGAAAAGTCTCAAACCAAACATCATTTACCATTAGCCTGTCAAGCTTTTTAGATACAGGATCTGTACTCCTATTATTGCACCATGTAAATAAAGGACCTGTAGCAGGTAGATCATGCAACTCAGCAGCATTTAATTTGTCATGAAACATCAAAGACTCTTTGGGAAAGCTAGATAAGGAATTATCCGATCTCTCCGAAAGGCATCGGATGTCATTAAAATCTCCTCCCACCAGCCACGGGACATTTGGAAGGGCCTGGCTGAGTAGTAACAATTCATTCCATAGCTTTTGTCTAACCCCATATGAGTACGGGTCAGCATAGATAACACTGAGAAAAAAGTATTGACTCAAACAAGTGTCAAAAACATGGCAATGAAAAGCTTGACAATTTATGTTTGAGACAGTAATATTAATGTGATTCCTGTGTAGTACCCATATTCTACCAAGCCTGGCATGTTCATAGTTGTGAAAAGCAGTCCAGTTAGGCAACAAAAAACTAGAAATCTCCAGGAAATTTGATTGCTGCACACGAGTTTCCAAGAGACAGACTATGTCAACATCATATTGAAACAAGTATTTCTTTAGTGCTTTTTGCTTACTAGGCATATTAATGCCTCTCACGTTCCAGAATAGTATCTTCATTTTGGTTGAGAGGCTAACACCTCACTTGAGGAGTTTGAACTTCATTTCTTTAGTGCTTTTTGCTTACTAGGCATATTAATGCCTCTCACGTTCCAGAATAGTATCTTCATTTTGGTTGAGAGGCTAACACCTCATATAGAAATCTCATAGGTTAGTATTGTTAGATGTTAATAATTGAAGATTCGATCACCAAATCTAGTGAATAACCCACCAATCTTAATGAGATACATAGCCATCGCGCAGGTGGAGTTCCTCTTAAGATCTTGTACTTCATCTTCTTTTAGTCATAACCAGAAATATTGTACTTTAAGACGTTGACTTTTGCATAAAATTAGGCATATTTATATAAATTCCCCCTAACCAAGTAACAACTTTTATTATTTTATGAAATCACTATCCATGTACCTATCCAAATTCTCTTGATATTCCTCATGTTCCTCCATCTGCTATATATACACAAAATATTCCCTCTTATCATCATAAACATGCATGTCAACTTAATTAAAGTAATATATGTTGCAAATTTTTTGGATACATTAGATGATGAAAAATATAAAAGGATAGATCTTTTATTTTTAAAAATCTTTGGTTACTTATTCAAGTTTTGAATTTAAAATTTTTAAATTAAAATCTCAAATTGCTTAATCAATTGAACTACCTCTTAAAGTGTATAAGTTGCAAATGACAATCTAATTAATATGTGCTTCTTGTAAAATTTAGTCTAGTCTAAACCAAATAAATACAGATTGGGGAAAGTTTCATAATTACTTCATTGCCTTCAGCAGAAAGTGTATATTCGTGAAGAACTCAAAAAAGGCCAAGTTCTCTTGATTTACGCAAATTAATTAAGGCACCATCTCAATAACGTTTCAAACCCAGTTGTGGAGCCACATGCATTTCAGTGATACCCTAACATTCTGTTCAAGTTGCTCTTTAAGAAATAGAAATTCTTTTCTTTTCTTTTTTTCTAATTTAGAAAAGAAAAAGTATCAATCTTATGTCATATATGGCCGGAGGGGAATGAATTCCAATACTCAGAAATTTTCTTAAGAAACTAAGATTTATAAATTGTAATACCTTAATACATATTGATGATTTTCTACTAAATTAAAGATGAATAGTTGTTACTTCCTCTTCGCCAAGAATGGCTATTCCTTGTTCTCTAATCTTAACGAAAATTATTAGTATTAAGATTGAACAAATCTTAAATTTCATAAAAATTTGTCAATTTTACCTCATTTTTATAGTTTAATAAGAAATATATAACCACTCCCTCTAACCAAAAATATATATATATATATATATATATACACACACACATGCACCAATCTGGCCCCGACTGCATGCCACCTTGCTTGACTCTGTTATTGAATTATACAAGACCCCAAGCTCGAGATCAGAACAAACGTGTTTTGGAGAAAACTGACTTGCAAATAGTTTTCCAGATGCGATGCTTATGGAAACCCACCAACACAAAATCCATCTAGTCGTGCAATATCAATTATGGCATCAAATAATTTCAATTTAGTAAACGCTGATCAAGTTTCTTCCTCCCTCTATAAACCATGCATAATGCCCTTATATACCCACCAACTCAAAATCCTCCAAATAATTTCCTCCTGCTTGGAAATTTAACATGTCTAATTTTCTTTTTCCTTTAACAACGTCCATGTTTCTTCTCCTTCCTTTCTTATTCATTTCTCCATCCCTTGCAAAACATTCACATTCCAAAGATAGTAACATCTCAAAAGAAACCATTTGCCTCTCCACCCCAGATCCTGCCTACTGTAATTACATCCTCTATAACCAAACCACCATGAACGCCTATGGCTACAGCCGATTCACTGTTCTCAAATCTTGGATGCAATCTGAGAAATTTTACTACTTGGTCGATAAGTACATTAGGAAGCAACAATCTTCTTTACCAATACCCGTTATCCGTGCTCTCGAGGATTGCCTTTTACTGGCCGAATTCAACTTGGATTTTCTAGAGACTTCATCCCAAGCCGTTGGCAATGCCACTGAAAGTACACTTTCCGACGTGAAAGCTGAGAGCATTCAAACCTATCTAAGTGCAATTTCAACCAACCAACAGACATGCTTAGAAGGCATCCAGACCACTGCTTCCGCTTCGAGCATGAAGTATGACCTGATGGTCCCGATTGCAGAAGACACAAAACTCAACACTGTCTCTCTCGCTCTTTTTACCGAAGCCTTCGTTCCGAAGAAGAGGAGAGAATCAACATGGCAGCCTACCTCTAAACATCTGCCGTTCCTGAACGGACGTCTGCCTCTGAAAATGTCCAGCCGGACGAAAGCCGTTTATGAGTCGGCGAGCGGAAGAAAGCTTCTTCAGATCGGTTTAGACGATCAGGTTTTGGTGAGTGACATTGTGGTGGTGAGTCAAGACGGTGTTGGAAATTTCACTACCATTAACGATGCCGTTGCTGCGGCTCCGATTAAAAACAATGGATCAACTGGCTACTTCTTGATTTACGTCACCGCTGGTGTCTACGAAGAGTACGTCTCCATTGCTAAGAATAAGAAGTACTTGATGATGGTTGGTGACGGTATCAATCAGACCATCATCACCGGAAACCGCAGCGTCGTTGATGGGTGGACAACATTTAACTCTGCCACCTTTGGTGAGCTTTTGAATTTTTTTTTTTTTTATCATCAGTACAAATTCATATAGAAATTAAAATTAATCTCATGAATTGAACATCAACTAATCAAAATAGACAAACTTGAAGGGTTTGATCAGGTAAGTAAAAGTTCTCCCCTAGATCAAGATCAAGGTTTAAATTTTAGAGTTCATATTAAAAAATTTAATTTTTTTGAATGTATTAGATCAATTATAAAATGCACTCTTAAAATCATTTAAAAGAATATTAGTGTCGAAATTGAAGATACATTTAAACTAGCCAAGGATTCCCTAACTATCAAGATGCACAATTAACTTGCTTCTTACGAAACACCAACATACAATTGATGCAATTAATGACAGCAAAAGTATAATTTGAATTTTAAGTAACCACCAATCGGGTGGATTCTTCGTCAAGATATAGTAGACACATGCACTTTTCAGAAAAAAAAAAGTCTACAACACATTTAATTATAACACAACTAATCCATAAAATATTAAAGTGAATCCATTTTTCTTTCATCTAAACTTAACTATATGTGAATTGATACGTACTAATTAACTTCTAATTATATATGCCTTAAATTTTCATTGGTTGGTCATACGAATGGCCGTTTCAGTTTACAACAAGTGAAAGGCCTCAAGGCTGAATTAACAGTCAAATTCAACATTTGTTAATTAACATTTAATTATCTAGTGTCAAAAGAGAAATGAGATTCAATCTTATAAGTTTCAATTCAATTTTTTATTTTTTTTAAGCGGTGGTGGCATCAAACTTCGTGGCCGTGAACATGACTTTCCGCAACACGGCTGGAGCAATCAAGCACCAGGCGGTGGCAGTCCGAAACGGAGCGGATTTATCAACCTTCTATAGTTGCAGCTTCGAAGGATATCAAGACACTCTATACACTCATTCTCTCAGACAATTTTACAGAGAATGCGACGTCTACGGAACAGTTGACTTCATATTCGGAAATGCGGCCGTCGTTTTACAAAACTGCAACCTCTATCCTCGTCGCCCTATGGACAATCAATTCAACGCGATCACTGCACAAGGCCGGACGGACCCAAACCAGAACACTGGCACGTCCATTATTAACTGTGTGATCAAAGCTGCCGATGATCTGGCCTCGAGCGATGAAATCTTCCAGACATACTTGGGGAGGCCCTGGAAGCAGTATTCCAGGACTGTGTATTCCCAATGTTTCATAGACGGTTTGATTAACCCAGCAGGCTGGATAGCATGGAGCGGGGATTTTGCATTGAGCACCCTTTTCTACGGCGAGTTTGGTAACACTGGACCTGGATCGAATACTACCCTCCGGATCACTTGGCCGAGTTACCATGTGCTCAATGCTACTGATGCTGCCGAATTTAATGTCGCAAATTTCCTATTGGGAGATAATTGGTTGCCTGCAACTGGAGTACCATACGCCAGTGTCTTGATATGAGAGTTGAGAACAATTCATTAGTCGGTTCGAATTAATTGCAAATTTTTCTTAAAAAGAAAAAAGAAAAAAAATCTATTTTGTTTTGACAATTATGCAATTCATGGTATTGACTGAAAATTGATTGTTCACATTGTTAATAAATCAATAAACTTAGTAATCCCGAAGTAATATTTTTCTTTAAAATTATTGGTTTTTGAATTAGACTTATATATATTGTACAAGTAGAGCACTTTACCCACACACTATTGTCATGCGACTCGAGATCTTACTTCTATGGAGAACATGTTACCACTAGCTAGGCACAAGTAGAATGAGTATTGACATCGAAGAAAGTTACTTTTATAGCATTTCGCACCCGTAAAAATCCAGATTTTGTTGCTTTTTATTTAGGGAATTTTTAAACTATATCTTTAAAATATAAATTAAAAGTGCATTTATTATATTTTTTAATAATTAATTTATATTAAAAATTAAAAAAAATAATTTTAATTTTATCAATCATATAATTATAAATATATATTTGATATTAGTGATAAAAAAAAAGTTACTTAATTATATTGAGTTCTAATTAATTTATAATTGAACTGTATTTGATCCTGTAAAAAAAAAAACTTTTTCAATTTTTATTTTTTCGTTCACAAGATTTAAATTCAAAATTTTATTTAAAAGAAATTAAACTCCTTGAACCAACAGTTGATAAATTTTTATAGAAATTAAATATAATGTACAATCAAACAAACCCTTTCATTTAATTCAACGTACGCTATCCATGTACCACATTTACATTGAACTCTTCGATCTTAATCACAAAATTTGCACATTCAATAATTTTCTTCGAAGAAGATACAATGATCTACTATAATTGTATCTTCAAATTAGCACAGACGCTGTAAATCAGTTCCCCTCTTCCAATACCTTGTTGATGGCCAAGACATTGCTGCATAATTTCCGGAAAATGCTATTCCTTTCCGAAATCACAGATTGTTTCTCCGAATACTGCTTAAATCCATCCTCGCACGACTCCGCGTCGCTGATCGCCGCTTCCACCCAGATCTTCACGTCCTCGCTCGCCCCTGCAAGCAACGCTGCAATAGAATCGTTCAACTGCTCGATCGCGGAAAGGTAATGATTGGAACAATCATTGAGGCACTGCTCAATCACGGGGTCCAAAGCTGACGTGTCTTTGAGCAGCATCTTGATGTGGACAGAGGTGTCAGATCCATTGGCGGCAGCGAGCCTGATCGCGAGAAGGACAAGGCCGCGGAGATCTGAATCTTTGCTTGCTTCATCGGCCTGGAGGCTCTGGATGCAGAGATCCTTGTACTGGGCGTTCTTACAGGCGTTTGCAATCAAAACGGTGGTGGCATTGGAATTGGTGGCGCTTAGGTATGGAGGAAAGAGAAAAAGAGGACGAGAGGTAAGAATGGGGGAAAATCTCTGATTAACTTCATTGTGTATCTTCTTCTTGTACTGTCCTTTGATTGTGAGAATATGAAGAATCTCTGATGCTCACGCATCTCTTAGGGCTTGTTTTAAAAGGAAGAGTCAAGTGTTAATTTGTTTGGGAGTTGAGTTTGTTTGGAACGATTTTGGTGATCGTTAGATTGGTGTAAACTTTGTTGGCTAAAAATGGTGGAAACCCAAAATTTAGAATGACTATTATTGGATTAGAATGCGATTGGTACTTAACCCAAAAAAAAAAAAAAAAAAGGATGAATGCGAATTGTTATTGAAAAATACAAACTTTCTTGTGGTCAATTATACGACTACTTCAATGGGATTTGAAGCCCCTAGACTTAATCCAAATTAACACTTGAGTCCATATATAGACAAAAAAGGTACAAACAAACTCTCAAATCCCATGCAAAATTATTACTAACGGCCCAACGCATATGAACTCTCATTGTTTGTTTTTTTCCTTCCGATGGCGTCACTTTTTCATATGGATACTAACATCAATCAAAAAATGTTTTGAATGGTAAAAATTTCAACAAAATGACTCACATGGCCTTTTTATTTATTTATTTAGTATTGATAGATCGCATAAATTATTTTAACAAAATTTTTATCACCAAAAGAGACATTTTGATATATATCAACATCCACATAGAAAGTGGGATCAAGTGAAAGAAAAGAGCAAATGACGTGAGATCACATGTATTCAATCATTACTCATTAATGATAAAGGTTGGTTTGCATATAATTTTGTATTATTCGAGGAGTTTTAGAGTTTGTTTGCACCATTTTTTAGTTTAAGGACTCATGTGTTAATTTAGGAAAATTTTGAGAACTTAAGAAGGGCTTTTGAAGCCTTCTTATTATTATGGCAAATAGTAATTGCACCTTTAATCATTTAAGTAACAATAACATTAAAATTAATATTAACTTTTATATTTTTTATGTTAATTAACACAAAAAAAAATACACTATTGATGGAGAATAGAGAAAAAAGCCTAACAGGGAGAGCAACCACTTTTTCTACCCAATACTTCTCAAAAGGTGAATACCATTGATTTGCTATCAGGTGGGAGTAAGAGACTTGACTATAAATTGACTGCATGGGGAGTGAGAGTAAGGGATATGAATTTGAGTCGTATTACATGTGTATTATAATTAATTAGGAGATAAAATAAAATATAATTATTATTTTTATTGTGTAACACAAGATTTTTTTTTTAAGTTTTCTTAACATTTGATTTTTATTAAAATAAAAATCAATTTATAATTTATAATTATTTAATTAAATTTATTTATTTAACAATTATACTAAATTCTTTTTAAACTTAAAAAATTATGAAAAAAAAAATTAAATAATGAATGAGAATCAAACTTTCAACTAAATGAATTCACTTGAAAACTAATAATCCTCAAAGCCGGTTCCTACTAATCCTAAAATTAATATCTTAACATTTACATTTTTATATACATTACGATGAAGAAAAAAAAAAGTACATTTCACCTTATTCTTTTGACACATGGTCCATGTTAGGAAAAAAAAAAAAGAAAAAGGAGGAAACTACTTACTCCAACATTGTCAGATATTCTGAAGTATTTTGTCTTGTTGTCCTTGATTACCAAGTTATTAAGATTAACTAGATGCTCCAAATCCTCCTCAGAGATGGAATCCGATGGCCCGGCGACTTGAACCCGCTTCCTCTTGCGGAAACACCACCCGAACCCGCATTCTGTAAATCCCTCAATCTTTCCTCCGCTGCAGGCATTTCCACCGCTATACCCACCAGTTCCGGCGCCGGTGAACGATAATTTATTTCTTTCTCTTCTAATCCGGCGGTTTCAGTCACTGCGGCGATGGCCTGTTCTGTTAATTGCGGCGGGATGTCCGAAATGACTTTTTCCACCGGCGCTCTACACAGTGGGCAAGTTGAGTGAGAATGGAACCACATGTCAATGCAGTCGAAGTGAAACGCGTGTTTACACTTGAGCAAAACGCACACGCAATCCTTGTCTTCGAACTCCGACAGGCACACGGCGCATTCTAGCCTCCTATGATGACCGACAGAGTAGATAAAAGTCGGGATTGATTTGATAACCGACACGTCTAAACCCCCTGAAGAGACGGTTAGAGGCGATGTAGCGGCAGAAAGAGATGAGCGGTGATGGGTCCGGTTTTGTGTTTGTCGGTGGCGGCGGCGAGAGTAGCTGCGAAGCAGCCTTAGAGCGTAGCTGTAGAAGCATGATAAGACAAGGATTGCAACGAAGACGAGGATGACGGAACATAGCATTCTCTTTCCGTTGAGGGCATAATTGGAATTGGGGTTGTGTTCCATGGGAGAGTCAGTGTAGCAACAAGAGAAGATGTAGAAGAGAACGGTAGTTGAGGGGCTTTAAATACTCTAGAAAGAAGAGAAGGAAAAAGAATAGGAAGGTTCCTATAGGATCCGACGTGGAAATTTTGATGGATTTCTAATTCTGTGGATTAGAGTTACTCTTATCCTTGTACATAAATTTCCCTCCTTAGAGTTTCTTTCCTTTTTCGTTTTTAAATGTGGGTATTTAGATTCTTATTAAGACAAATCATACAAATCTAATAGATACTTATAAATTAAGAGATGTTTAATCATACAAATCTTATAAATACTTACAAAGTTACAAATCATATAGATATTAGAGGAATTTAAGTTTTGACTCACATTTTTAGTAGGACAGTGTTATAAGAATAATTTTTTTATATTATTTTTTATATAATTTTTATATATCATTAAATGAGTTGATATATTTAATATCACAAGTCTTATATGAATAAAAAAATTAATTATTTAAATGGTACAATAAATTGTACCAAGAGATGATACAAAAATATTGTTTCAAGAAGTAATACAAAAATATTATTCCAAGAGATGACGCCAAAAAGATTATTCTAAAATTATTTTCCTTTTTGGTATGATTTAATTGACTTTTTACCCATATAATTAATTTCAATGGATAAGATTTCCTTTCTTGGTATTTTTGTTTTCTTTTTTCTTATTATCTACCTATAAATTTCCCTCGTTTCTTTTCGATAAGATTATGATATTGTATTTTATTCTTTTGTCTCAAAATAATTATTATTTTTTAATTTAAATTTATCTCTAATTATTTGTTGTTTTTTTATTTGTTAAGTTATAAAAATATTTTTCTTACTTTAACTCTATTATTATTAATTAATTTTAATTAATTATCTTATCACATAAAAAGTCTCACTTTAAATCTTTTATTTTTGTAAAAATATTATAGATAAATACTCCCACGTTAATTTTAATAGATTTAATTTGATTTTTTTTTAATTTTTCATACATGAATTTCAAATCAAAATTTAATAAATTATATGAATAACAATATAAAAATTTTTTATATACAAAGTTCTTTTTTTTATTATTATTATTACATAATGAAAGGTAATCATTTCTTATCCCTTAATCCATTCCACTCACATGTTATATGATTTAAATTTATGATTTCTTACTTTCAAATATAAAAAATTACTATTAAATTATTTAGATCATTGATATATAAAGTTCTTGTCAAGTACTTTAATTTAATTAAAAAATTTTAATTATTATTTATATAATATGTTAAATTCTCATTTGAAATTTACGTTTTAAAAATCGAAAAGCTAAATTTGACCTACCAAAAA
>BPVZ01000001.1:7163267-7175131 GCA_020521535.1 Rubroshorea leprosula | reverse complement strand
TGGGGATTTTTGGGGAAAGGGAATGGGGGGGACTTGAACACAACTCCAGTAGGAACCCCTATGTGAGAAGCTACTACTTGCTCTACCTAGGGGTTCTTGAATTTGAGCACTTGAATCCTTCACTTTTTATAAAACTCTGTTTATGGCACTATGCGTTAATATTGACCCATTTTGTAAAACCCATTTTTAGTTTTTCATTGTTATGATACACAGTTCCTTAAAACACATGAAGGATGCCCAGGGAATTTGACTAATGAAAAATTGAGGATACTCAGGATAGTATATATGCATAGTGATATATGAAGCTATGAGCTACCATTTAACATGCATTGAGATAAATGTGGCACAATTTATGATACAAATTACCTTTAGGGGTGAAAAAACTTTGCTTCTCTCTCATACATTCCTCTGTTCCTTGCTCTCAAGAACAAAGATGTACAGGCATGACTGTTATAGTTTTAAACTGAAAGGTTGCTTCAAAGTTCTTGAACATTGTAAGGAGTATTGGATTAGACCATTTACCTTTTTTGCTTCAACTACCATATTTTAATTCTCTTATATCTTTATAATTTGAATTCAATTTCTTATCATGCTGCAGGAGCCTGGAGAGGCGGAAGAAGACTTTGCTAAGGTTGATACTCCAAGATTAATGAAGACCTTACTTTCAATGCGTGATCCCAGTCCACCTTGTTTTCCTAAAGAAATAGGATTCAGTGGATTACCTGAACCTCCGGCATTGCCCTCTTGGCTTTCTGAGGAAGATGTCAATTATTATGCCAGCAAACTTGACCAGAAGGGGTTCACTGGTGGGCTGAACTATTACAGAGCTATGAACCTGTATGTTGAACTTTCATTTTTATGTTATTTTTCTGTGCAGTTCTCACCAATATGGTAAAAAAGTGGTACCTTGATGATACTTGGGCCATATTCCTGCTTTTACTAGCCCGTTGGATCTTGTTAGTGTCTTTGAACATTGTAACATTGTCTTAAAAATAACTTAGTAGATCAATTGCGTGAAGCTGATTATGTAGCCTCATATATTAACTTGCTTAATTTATTATTTCAGCATCACACGGTTTATTCATTTGAGTAGAGAACTAGGCCCTTTTATTTTAACTCTTCAAGCAGTACTTTGTATTATTGGTTGAGATTTAGAAGCAAGAAGGTTTGGAATTTTCTTATGTAGTTATGACTATCTAGCCCCTTGTGATATCCAAGTTAATCTTAATCTTCTTGTTGCAGAACCTGGGAACTGATGGCGCCATGGACTGGAGTTCAAATCAAAGTACCAGTTAAGTTCATTGTTGGCGACCTGGATGTTACCTATCATTTCCATGGAGTCAAAGAATACATACATGGAGGTGGCTTCAAGAAAGATGTGCCATTGTTGGAGGAAGTGATTGTAATGGAAGGAGCAGCCCACTTTATCAACGAAGAAAAGCCTGAGGAAATCAACGCTTATATTTATGACTTCATCAAGAAATTCTAATCTTGATTTACCTCTGGCTTGTGATGTCCCTTGAAAGCTTTTAAAAGCTTTTATCTCTAAAGTCAATAATACAGGGAGTTTATGGTGCATCATCTCCGGACTAATTAACTTTGGTACTTTCTGTGGTACTTCCTGCAATTTATGCTTTATCGTTGGTCTGTTTAAAGTTTAAACGCGCACACTTGCTTCCAGGTGAAGATCTAAAAAGTTCATGTAAGCATTTTTAGTTTTACACCAAAAGAATACTTTTGGAGTTAGTATGGAACAGGACTTCTCCAAACAGTTCTTTATGCGCATGTCTTTCCCCCAAATAAATTTGATGACATTTAGAAATTAAAATTTAAAAAGCTTGAATGACATTGTCAATTGCAATGAGCAAAGGTCATGGACTCAATGACAGTGTGAACTTGCCAAGCTTTATTTCATTCGCCTGTAACACAAGTTTTCCATTGCATGATGGCAACATACTGAAATCCGAAGTATGCATCACTCCATAGAAACCAAAAAGCATGTTCTAAATATAAGAACAAAAATGCAAAAAAAATTAAATAAATAAAATAAAAAATCCTGCTAAAACAGCAGAGCTATTTCATGAAATGGAAAACAGTTTAAATTTCTTTGAACTATTGAAAATATGGTAAAATAAAGCATTTCCATGATCTTGGTTGGTTGATGAGTAAATTCTTCCGGTATGGTTGACAATTTATACCCTGAAGCCTCTGCTGTTCCTTCTTCCCCTAGCTTTCTCAAATTTCCTTCCCTTTGACCGTACATAAGGTTTGGTATGGCTATGTGGAACACCAGGAGCAGGTCCAAAGTGCTTCACAGCCTCACGAGCATTCTTGGGACCCCGGAGGAGAACCTACACAGATTTAAAATACATTTTGCTTAAGAGAATTGATATTTCTCAAATTTAACCAGTTTTCATAAACAAATCTTTTTATCATAACCAAAAATAACTAAAAACGGAATTAAGAAAAGCAATCAAGTCACTTGTTCACTCAAAATAGAAAAGCACAAAAATTCATCAACACTACAGAATTAATTAGGAAATGCAGAAGTCAAAGGCACTTCCAAATATTCTATCACTCCGCTTAACATGTTAAAATTAGCTATATGCTTGGAAGATAAGGGAGATAATGCTGGTAGAATGTTACAGCCCTAGCATAAGAAAGCTGAAGCATCATGTTGAAATGTTTCTGTAACCAAGCCAGTAAAATCAGCAGAGCTTTTGATGGATGATTGTGCAACCACTAAGCCACTAAACCATCTCATACATACCATGCCTAAAGCTACATGAGAACTACCACAATGGAAGGAAAGTTAAGGGGTACTTTTGGACCACTGCAAAAGCAAAAGTTCTCTAAAAACCAATATAGAAAAAAAAAAAAAAAAACCCCCCTCGTTTGCTTTACCTTAAAGACTCAAACATGTGTCCTATCATAAAATATTTCATTGTTAAATGAATGTCCAAACCCTGATATGTAGGAAAGACCATAACAATTCCTTCCCATCCTTTATGATATTATCATAAGAAATTATAGTATCATTTAAACTTTAAACCTAAGACATGTACCATACTACAAAGAAAAGGTTAGCTAAAAACACATGTAATATGCTACAAGTGGGTTTGTTAAGTCTTATATCCAAAGCCTAAGGCATGCTGCCTGACACCAAATATCAAACAATTGCATATCAAATTTAAGCAAGCAATAATGTCAAAATGCATACCGTGTTCTGACCAAGAGGAGCTCGAAGAGCAAGTTGGTCAAAAGTCAAGCACTCTCCACCAGCCTTCTCAATTCTTGCCCTTGCTGTCTCTGTGAACCTCAGCGCTGTAACCTTCAGAGCTGGAACTTCATACACACGAATATCATCAGTTACCGTCCCAACCACCACAGCAATCTTATCCTCCTGGCTCGATCAAACCCAGAACAGGGTAAACGGTAAATCACAAAATTACAATCAAATCTCCCAACAAAAAGAATTTTCCAGTAACAAGGCAATTGAAGCTTTCTCTACATTTTACAATGCAAACTAATGAATTAGAAGAAAGAAACCGGCAAAAGGAAGAGCTGAGTACCTTCCCCTTCATGAAACTAATCAATCGAGAGAGAGACAACGGTGCTTTGTTGACCTTGCTCATAAAAAGACGCTTCAGTATCACTCCATTGAACTTGCTCTCCGTCCTCCTCACCAGAAACCGGTAGAGCTGCTCACAGATTCAAGAACACCCATGTAAATACTCAAAGTGATTGACATGAATATAGGATTAAAACAGAGAAATAAGGAGGACCTTGACGAGGAGCTTGAGGTAGATATCATCAGATTTTGGAGCAGTTCTCTTGGTCTTCTTGCTCTTGCCACCGGCCACCAAATCGATACCCTGAAACAGCACAAAAAATTAAGCATCAGACATAGAATGAACCCACGGCGGCCCCTGTCGGGGATGCGAAATAAGGGAGACAACGTACCATTGCCGCCGATGCCGGTGAAGTCGCAACTTTCGGGAGCGACCGCCCAGAAGTATATGCCCTTCCCTCCTTCACAGAGCTAGGGTTTTGATTATTCTCTATTTTATATACAGGAACCTTTTTTAAAACACAGATTTTTTAATTATTGGAAGCACATACGAAAAATTAAGAAGTTTTGATATTAAGATTATAAGATATTTAATTATGATTATTTATTAAGTGTTTAATAATTTTAATTAAATGTTTTAATATTTTTTAGTATTAAGACATCTTGATTTTTATTTTTTTTACTGAAATCAAAATCTCCTTGACCAAAAAAAAAAAACCGAAATAGGAGTAGTATTTACTATAGATAATTTTCCATAAATTTGAGGATATTTTAATTTTATTTTTAAGTATATACTAATATTTTGCTGAAAAAAAAAAGAGCAACTAAACCATAGGAAGCCTCTCTAACTTATAATTAAAATGATAATAATGTAATCATAATATTATATCAAATTATAAAATTTATAATTATAAAATATCATTAATTAAGTAAATACATACAAATATTATGAAAAAAATCTCTAAATTAAAAGAGTTAATTATTTAATAATACATTATAATTGTAAATTTATAATTTACCTTAATATTATAAGTATAGCATTTTTATAACCAAAGAAAATTTTGTAAAGACCTCTCATAAGGTGCAAACTTTGTAATTATGAGATCTCACCTTCTAGATACTTAATTAATTAATTTGAGTTATTATTAACATTAAATGAAAATATACAAATCATCATGATTGCTGACTTCAAAAATAAATTATGATATTTAATTATAATTACAAAATAAATTAGACATATAAAATCTTACTTAAATTTTCTAAAATTATATAATTAAAATTAAATATATTAACATTTTAAATATTAAAATTTACTGTTTTTTACTTTGACTTTTATTTAAATTGTTTATAAACCTTTCTAAAAAAAAAAATTGCTTATTTCTCTATATTTATTGTTTTTTATGGTAAGGGTAATGGTGGGAAGCTCAGCGATTTTACATGTGCACCATTAGGTCACCAAACCAGAGGTGGTTAGTGCAATCTTTTCGTGTGTCATAATAATGGAAAGCATTTATGTCAGAATCAATAAAATAAATGATATTTACTTGATATCATGGGGATAATACAGAAATGATAGCAACATTGAGAGAGTTGCTTACCTCAACAATAGTTTGTCAGGACTAATATCTAATTATAGTTTTAAATTTTAGATTAGAGTTCAACGTTTTTATTTTAAACTTTCAATTTTAATTAACTAACTCTTAACAATATTTATTTTTAAAAATACTAATATAAATTTATTTATTTATTTATAGCTAGCAAAAGAGAGGAAAAGCATCATAATATTTTGTTATCTAATAGTTATTTAACTGTAAAAATTATATTAAATTATAAAACATTATTATTAAGTTAGAAAGAGACTCTTAATAATATAACAAATTCATCATCGATCTAAATAATTCAGTAATTATTTTCTTTCGTTGAAAGTAAAAAATTCTAAATTTGAGTTATATAACATACGAGTGAAATGAAATAAAGAATGAGAAGTGATTGTCTCCCATTGTGAATTGTGCAATCAAAATAAAATTATAATAATAATATAACAAACTCATCAATACAATGGATTTTTTTATTTTATTTGAATAATAATAAAATATAATTATTTTTTATCTTTTATTTTACTTCATTTATATATGTTATTAGAATTAAATTTAAAATTTTTTAATTTTTGTAAAAAAAAATAATAATTATTAAATTATTTAAATAATTAATATCAATATAATAATTGATGTAATTGAACTAACTACATAATGACAGAATAAATTGCCATACTTGCCTATCTGTCTATCACCCTATCTATTTACGAAGATTCATTTCAGCAAACCGCCAAAATAAAGAAGGGCAAATTTCACCGAGAAACGATCACCGGCGGCTTCGCCGTCGAACAAGTCAAACAAAGTCGTCTCCGTTCACCGGTGGTACCTCTTCCAAACGATATTACTAAAATGCCCGTACAACCGCCAAATGTCCCAAAACTGTAGTGTCATTTTCGTCCAAACGTATTTTTAAATCCCAAAACCAATCGCATATTTCTCGTTGTCCTAATTCATCTATCTCATCTCCCCCTTCCTCCGGGTCCGCCACGACCACCACCACGACCCTTGACGGTTATTGAAAAGGAATGCAGTCCACCAAGTCTCGCCGCAAAGTGGCGCCTTCTGCGGATGGTGGCGACTCCGGCGACAAGTCGGAGCAGCTTCTTCTCTCCTCCGCCATCTGCAACGGAGAGGAACTAGGCCCCTTCGTCCGTAAAGCCTTTGCCTCGGGCAGGCCCGAGACCCTCCTCCACCTCCTCCGCTACTTCTCCCGCTCCAAGGAATCTGAAATAGAGGAAGTCTGTAAAGCTCATTACCAAGACTTCATCCTTGCCGTCGATGACCTGCGATCTCTGCTTTCCGATGTTGATTCTCTCAAATCTGCTCTTTCCGATTCCAACTCCAAACTCCAGTCTGTTGCTGGTCCGCTTCTCGCTTCTCTGGATGCTTATGTGGAGGCGCAGAATATCTCCAAAAACGTGGACTTTGCTTTGACATCTGTTGCTTCTTGTGTTAAGCTGATGGAGCTATGTTCTAGAGCGAATTATCATCTCTCGAATGGGAATCTCTACATGGCGTTGAGGTGTTTGGATTCGATCGAGAGTGATTTCCTGGATAAAACGCCGTCTTCGACGTTAAAGAGAATGCTGGAGAGGAAGATTCCGGCGATTCGATCGCACATCGAAAAGAAAGTTAGCAAGGAGTTCGGTGATTGGCTCGTTGAGATCCGCGTTGTGAGTCGCAATTTGGGGCAATTGGCGATCGGCCAAGCCTCGTCCGCCAGGCAGCGTGAAGAGGAGCTAAGAATGAAGCAGAGACAAGCCGAGGAGCAGACTCGACTCAGCTTGAGAGACTGCGCTTATGCCTTGGAAGAAGAAGACGATGAAGATGAACTCGGAAGCGGAATCGGAGACGATAAGGATGGATATGCTAATGGCAATAGTGGTTGGTTAGGGTTCGATTTGACTCCCCTTTATAGAGCATATCACATACACCAGACATTAGGGCTCGAGGATAGGTTCAAGCAGTATTATTTTGAAAACCGGAGGCTCCAATTAACGTCAGATTTTCAGGTATCTTCTATGAATTCGTTTCTTGAATCCCATCAGACTTTCTTTGCACAAATTGCCGGATTTTTCATAGTAGAAGATCGGGTTTTTAGGACTGGAGGGGGTTTGATTTCGAAATTTGAGGTTGAGAATTTGTGGGAGACTGCCGTGAGTAAAATGTGTTCAGTGCTAGAGGATCAGTTTTCCAGGATGCAAACTGCAAATCATTTGTTGTTGATCAAGGATTATGTTAGTTTGTTAGGAGTCACCTTGCGTAGGTATGGGTACCCTGTGGATGCTTTGCTTGATGTGTTGAGCAAGCATAGGGATAAATACCATGAGTTATTGTTGTCTGATTGTCGAAAGCAGATTGCAGAAGCCCTTGCTGCTGATAAGTTTGAGCAAATGTTGATGAAGAAGGAGTATGAATACTCCATGAATGTGCTTTCTTTCCAGATACAAACTTCAGATATTATCCCAGCATTTCCTTATATTGCACCATTTTCATCTACTGTGCCTGATTGTTGCCGTATTGTTCGGTCATTTATTGAGGACTCTGTTAGTTTCATGTCATATGGTGGGCACTTGGAATTTTATGATGTTGTTAAGAAGTATTTGGACCGGCTTTTAGGTGAGGTTTTAGATGGGGCTCTTCTGAAGCTTATTAATACATCTGTCCATGGAGTTTCTCAGGCAATGCAGGTTGCAGCAAATATGGCAGTTCTGGAGCGTGCTTGTGATTTCTTCTTCCGTCATGCCGCTCAGCTTTCTGGCATTCCCTTGAGAATGGCAGAGAGGGGTAGGAGGCTGTTCCCTCTTAACAAAGCTCGTGATGCAGCAGAAGTGATGCTTTCTGGTCTGCTCAAAACAAAGGTTGATGGCTTCATGCAGCTGATTGAGAATGTGAACTGGATGGTCGATGAGCCATCACAGGGTGGGAATGAATATGTGAATGAGGTGATAATATACCTGGAAACTCTGGTTGCTACTGCACAACAGATATTGCCAACTCAGGTTCTTAAAAGAGTTCTACAAGATGTTCTTTCTCACATATCAGGGCAGATTGTTGGGGCTTTATTTGGGGATTCAGTTAAGAGGTTTAATGTAAACGCCATAATGGGGCTTGATATTGATATCCGGCTGTTGGAATCTTTTGCAGATAACCTTGCTCCTCTTTTCTCAGAAGGGGATGCAAATCAGTTGAAAAATGCACTTGCAGAGTCTAGGCAATTGATCAATTTGCTTTTAAGTAATCATCCAGAGAATTTTCTGAATCCAGTAATCAGGGAGAAGAGTTACAGTACTCTGGACTACAGGAAGGTAGTAACAATTTCAGAGAAGTTAAGGGACCACTCAGACAGGCTATTTGGAACCTTTGGAAGTAGGGGAGCCAGGCAGAACCCAAAGAAGAAATCTCTGGATTCATTGATAAAAAGACTCAAGGATGTCAGCTGATCCGCTGCAGTGATTTATGTATGTCACTGTTCTTTCCCCTTTTGATAGCATCTGGCATTATTTTGTAGTGGTGCATTGCTAATTTTATTGGCTTATATAGTTGATGCAATCATTTGCTTCTGAGTATCTTAAATGAATAGATCCAAAATTTTCGTTTGCAATTTGTATGTATCATTCAAATTCATACCATCAGTTTTATTAAATTCTTTTGGGTCATATTAGTGGATTTGTTATTACTTCTTGGTTACACATCATTACTCAGATCCATGGGATAGCTAACGACTACCTTTATATTCCAACTTTCTTTAACATTAGGATGTTGGTCTGTATGATTTGTGTGCACTTGTGGTCTACTTATACCATCCTTTACCAAATTTGTGCTTCTATGATGCTGCAGCCTAATTCCCAGCATAATCATACACGTTTATATGCATGCATTTGCCCATTTGTCAAACTAGGTTCTGTATGAGGATGCTATCATTTTGGAGGCACTTCAACCCACCCTACACACCGTAAAATACCCCCTCACTGACTATTGATGACAGAACTAGGTTTTTATTTTGTAACTGATCAATGATAACGGAGTCTTTACTCTAATTGATTTCTCACTGACTATTGATTCATTTAAGCGTCATGAATTCATGATCTCACCATTCACCTAATAGCATAATGAATTGATGGTTTTTAATTAATCTATCTCACAGTTCTTGTATATGTGAATACTACTCAAAATTTGGGTCTTTTCATGCTTTAATCATAACGGGGCACTGCTTTTTCTTGTGCACTTCTCTGAGATGATAAACTGCACCCATCTTGACTGAAAATGCCCACCCATTTCTTCCAATTTTTCACCAAATTAATGATATGCTTTTTGAAGGACCAAGTACCTCTTAGGAGGGATTAGAACTGCATACTCTGTGCTTAATTTGTGATGCTGAATCTTTTTTGAAGAACATATATATCTTCTGTATCGTTGTTGGTATCACCATCAAACACATGGCAACACATACAACATTTCTTAGATGATATATCAATTATCTAAACCCTTCATTTGTCTTTGGCATTTGTCTTGATATCAAGACGGTAGTGGTTACATCTACCAAGTTAAATTTTCATATCCTATTTGTTTGTTTTCAGTGGTGGTACTGACTATTTTTTTTTCGGCCATGGGCGGTGGGTGAAACTGACCGTTTGAAATTAAGTTGAGCCTTTAGAAAAGGCCAAAGCACCTATTTGCACCCTCCATTTATTTTTTTTTCGCGGTCAACACCTTTCAAAATTTTTTCTTCCTATTCACACCGTCTACTTTTCAAAATCCGTGAAAAACCTAATATTTTAACGAGCCGTCATAGCACCGTTAAAAAATGTACTATGTGACACCCAAAAATTGACATGGTACATGTGGCGTTTTCTTATTCGTTAGGTTCAAATGTGGATCTACCTTTTGATGATGTGGCATCCACGTGTGCAGTGGAACCCACTGCGCGGGACTTTTCCCGCATGTCCCCGCGTTCCCACCATAAAAAAAAAAAAACAAAACTTAAAAACCCAAAGATTTTAAAACAGATCTGCAGAAAGCTTTTTTTATTCCTGGCTCTGGTTCACGCCTCTCTGTTCGTATATTTCGAGTTCTTCTTCTTCTTCCTTTTAGTTTTTCATCTTGGGTTTATTTGCTCCGTCTGCTATCTATAAGCGCAGCCCTTAAGATCGCCTTCCACAGCTAACCATAGAAGCGTTTCGAGTCATAGCTGCGAGACACCAAACCCTCCATTTTTTGGGGTCTCTCTTTAGGGTTTTCCTCTTGAGTCTTCCCCTTTTTCCCCTCCCTGGGTGTTTCTTCGCAAGGCATCTCCTGCATCCGGATTCCTAACTTCCTCCATTTTTAGAGCCCTGGATTCAATAGCTCTTGCTGTTTTATCTTCATCTTCAGTGGTTTTAACTAATGGGGGAAGTCTAGATCCAATAGCAATTTCAGATGCCTTGCCCTTAGGTGGGAGACATTTTTCGAATTTTGATTTCGTTTGAATCGTTTTTGGGAGTGGCAAGAATGATGAATCAATTAGATGTGTGAATGGAATTATTTTCCATTTTGAGCGCAATTTTTGAGGCATTTTCATTGTCTGACTTGCTACCATCCTTAACTCCAATTTTTTCAAATTTGATATGGCTAATTGCTCTATAATTCAATTGGGTACTGTTCTTCTGTCCTGGAAATTGGGGAAGGAGAAGCCTAAACACAAGGAATAGAACTCGTTACAATGGATGGATAGGTGGTCCAACTTTACTTAGCACCGGAGGCACTTGTGAGATTAAAATGTAAAAACAGGTAAACAGGGAACAAGTACTGTGTTTTTTTGGAAATTTGAAGACTGGATAATACCATTGACTGGATTGGCGATTTGATGGAAAATAATGATTCTCCGAGCCTTTATTCTCTATCACTCACTGTCTGGAAATGGCCAAGAATAAAAAAAGCAGATCTGTTTTAAATCATACGGATAGGTTCAATTACTGACTATGTTGAAAGAGGAAGATCGTGGAAAGCTTAGTGAGGATTAAGAGGAAAATGAAGACAAACCCTAAATCCCCAAAATGTTTTGCAGATCTGTTTTAAAATCTCTGGGTTTTTAGATTGTGGAACTCAGATCTGGGTTCCACGAGAAACCCAGAATTCCTCGTGGAACCCAGATCTGAGTTCCACGAGGAACCCAGGAGGATGATGAAGAGATGGTAAAGACGATGCTGAGGGTGAGGAGAAAGAAGAAGATGAGAAAAAAAAAAATTTTTTTCAAACAGGCAAGAAGATGAGAAAATTAAAAATTAAAGTTCAATATATTTTAATTTATTAGTTCTAATTTTTTTTTGAAGTTATTCACAAAAAAATATGCCACGTCATTAAAAAAAAAGTCTACATTGGATTAAAAAGTAGCCACATTAGATTACTAACGATATATAATGTCATGTTAAGTTTTGAGTGTCACGTAGTGCATTTTGTAACGGTATCATGACGGCACGTTAAAATGTTAGGTTTTTCACGGATTTTGAAAAATTAAGGGTGTGAATAAGAAAAAAAAATTTTGAAATGTGTTGACCGTGAAAAAAAAATAATTGGAGGGTGCAAATATACCTTTGGCCTTTAGAAAACACTATCATTTAATAATTACTCCTGAAGCTGTGTCACCATTTGCTTACAGAAGTGCATGCGTCTGCATAGACGTACCCACTTTTCCCTCAAGTTTCCTTTCCGTAATATTG
>BPVZ01000001.1:7058344-7073599 GCA_020521535.1 Rubroshorea leprosula | reverse complement strand
AAAAAAAAGATAATTTTAAAAAATAAATTAGCGTCTTTAAAGATATTTGAAAACTACCAACGAAGAGTTAGATCAAGTGGTAAGCGACTTATTCCAGCTTAAGTAAGATCTCGAGTTCGAGATCTTGTGCACGTAGAAACCTCTGTTGAGAGACTCACCCACCATTTTCAGGTGCGCGACGCGGGTCAGGTCCAGATTAGTTGGGGCGAAGCCCCGGATATCGGGCGACAAATCAAAAAAAAAATATATATATATTTGAAAACTCAAATTTTCAATAAAAATTCTCATCCCCTAATCCAATTTCCTGGGTCTGTCCCTGGCTGTGGGCGTCCCATTTTGTTTTCTTTTTTGTCTGACTGTTCAATGCGTTTTATCCTTTTCCGAAACCAAACTGCCCAGATCTATTACCCTTTGCAGTTGCAGCCATGGCAATAGCTTTCATAAATTCTAGTTCTTCGAAAAAAATTATGATTAAATCAAAGTGCTAATTAATATAATTGGTACTTGTAACTTTTTTTTTTTAATGTTGTATTAAACATCTACAATGCAACTTTATGGCAATAAAAAAACAATAAAACCGACAATGCAATCTAATTTTCCAGTGAAAGGAGGGAAAAGGAATTATGGATGAAGAAAGTTATATACAGTAGATCTCACATTGTTGATTAGCAGCCAACTTTATTTTGGTAATGTTAGAACTCTATCTAAACAGTAAAGTCTTTGTTAACAATTTAATTAGTTTAATGATAATCTTTTTCCTAAAACAATAAAATATTTTAAGTTTAAATCTTATCATATATGGATAAAGTCAATTAAGAATTGAGTAATAAAATAATAATAATAATCTAAAAACATAAGTCAATTCCCTTTGGCCTATTTTTTTGCTTGATACATTAAACTAGTAATATTCTTTTTCTTGTCAACGACCTGACTAGTTTAATGGTAATCTCCTTCGATTGAAAGTAAGGGATTATGAGTTCGAATTGCATGACATACGATGACGTAGAGTAAAGGATGAGAGAGAGTTGTTCCCTGTTATACAACCAATCATCAAAATAATAATAATAATAATATTATTATTATTATTCTCCTTCCTATGCAGCCCTTCCATGTCTGTAACTTCCTCCCTCCAACTTTGAGTTTAAAACTATTACAGTGTGTCCACGTCGAAACACCTTTTAGGCTTCCTTAGGTCCAATTAATCTTCTTTCTTATGCAGTTTCTATGTTTGCAACAGAAAACAAAGAATTCAATCTTTCTTATGTCAGATTGAGAAAAATGTCAAAAACAGAGGCACTCCCACTTTCGCTTTTATTCTGTTTCTTTCGATCTCATAGATCTAAACCCTTTCTGCATGAGCATTATGCCATTATTATGGGCCTTTTGCCTATACAAAAATATTATGTGTATTTAATTTGACTATTAGAAATAATTATAATTTTTTATTTTATTTTTAATAATTATTTATAATAAACTTAGTTTAATTTTTTAATTTTTTAAATATAAATTTTAAATAAAAATTTAACAATATTGTTTAGAATTATCTCATTCAATTAATTGTTAAAAAGATCTATATTTTTTAATTTAAAAAGTTGTTCAACATTATTTAGAACTATCTGAAATTCCCCCACTTAATTCTTTGGTAGAAAGATATAGTTATATAGGGTCTTTTAACTTAAAAGGTTGTCCAATACTATCTAAAATATTCTCACGCAATTAATTACCAAAAAGATATAGAGTTTTTTTTTTTTTTTTTTATCTTGGTTGTACAATGAGATAATTATCTTTCATTTTTTATCTCATTTCACTCGAATATCATACGATTCGAATTCAGAATCTTTACTTAATTAATTGATTAGAGTCTCTAACTTATAAAGTTATTTGATGCTATCTAAAATATTACCATTCAATTGAGTATTAAAAACATATACAATCTCTAATTTAGAAAGTTGTCCGGGTACTGCCTTGAACGCTCCACCCAAGTGATTGTTAAAAAGACAATGAAATGTCAAGCAAGTCATGCTTTGGAGAAACATATATAGCTATTGAACCTTGGAAAGAATTCTGTGAAAGATCTAAGTACTGAATATAGTCAAGAAATACTCTAGTAAGCTCTTTTTTGCAATACCGTAGCCACCACGGTCGTTGAGCTTGGCTTGGACGTTCATGGTGGAAATGAAATGGGAAGCCTCTCGTGCCTCCTCTAGGTGTCTCTGGATGTCGGATTCGGAGGTGACATGACGATTCTCCTAGAATTTCTTGCGGATCTCGGCGACGGAGGCATTCAACATCATCGTGTCGCCGACGAATGATTTCCGGGTGGCTCTTGAGAGAGCCCTGTATGCGCTCAGTGCCTCTCCTCCGACCATCTCTCTCTCACTCTCCTCCGCTTAGAATACTCTCGTTTCCTTTTGGAGAATCCATGAAGACCCCTTCAATTTCAATCGGGTCCAAGCATATAATCTTTGCAGTTAGGTCGCTGACCTTTAAATTTGTTTCAATTATATCCTAATGTATATAGTTTTCACTTTACTTGACTGGAACCTTTTACCTTTACCAGTCCAGATTTTACAGAATTCTTGTTGAGTTGGTGGATGTTGGATGGAAGGTAGGTATCCATTATACAAAGGAATTTAGTTTCTCCTTTAATCCATAGTTTTGAAATTTTGAATTTGCTTCCTATAATATTTACTTTTCTTTATCACCTTGTAACTTCAGAGGCTCTAAGCATAATTGTTCATAATCTTCAGAAAGGATTCAAGCCAAGTTGATCAACATGACTAGAGTTTTTGAGAAATAAACTTGAACTTCAATTCTACATTTCACAATTCTTTTCCTACAATAAACTTGTAAGAATACAATACATCCTCAAAATCATTTTACGCTCAACACATAGATGCTGTATAAAAGAACATTTGCAGAGACAAAAGTAAATTTTTCTGACTGCACAAGGTGTATTAGTACAGTTACAGTAATCACCAGTAAGTGGCAATCCTTGAAGCCAACAATCACAAACTGGAACCAAGAAACTCTTCCTTATTCCAAAAAATAAAGTTATCTCAGTGCATCTACCATTCGATAATCATGCTTCTTGCGGCGGCACCTGTGATGGGCTTTCTGATCAGAGAATTTGTTCTCCCCAACAATCTCCATTTTAGAATATGTATCTAGTGCAAGGAAAAGGAATCAGCTTATGAAGAACAATCAATTATAAGGATAAGACAAGCAGACAAAAGGGAACTAGAATAGTTCTTTCAAATTATTATCATTTTCACATGGTTCTATGCCTAAATCCTAATTGTTTTTTATCAATTCATTTCCCCCCAATAAACATAGCATTTAAGAAACACTACAAGATTCTCTGAATAAAGATGAGAATCCATTGATCCAGCAGTGAAGCACAAGACAAAGAAATGTAACAGATCTGCTCTAATATTTATCAGGAAAAATCTCATTACATATGACACATTCTTGCTCTGGACAAAGTGTGAATAGAAAGTAAGGTCTACCAAAGCAAAAAAGAACCAACAATACAGTGATAATGCAAACTCAAATATTGACTGAATCTGTCTGCCAACTACATTAGAAATGAAGTTTGATCCTCATTCCTCCTACTAAAACCGTAATCTCTTGAAATGCCTATTACAATGCCACTATTAGGGAATATTTACCTACCGTAGGATGATGTTAAAGCCTAAACATCATGGCATTCCCCCCCTCAAGTCCCACTAAAGAGAAGTACAGTCCTATCTCAATGATGCCCCAACCAACCACATTTTTCAAATCATCCATACAGTATTTAAATTTAAGCCCTTTGAATAATTTCTTAAAATGAATCTTTCACCATCTGTACCAAATTACCATATATGAGAATACCACTTACACCTCCTATAAATGAAACATAGCAAGGTTACTAGATAGTTCTTGTACTCGAAATTAAGCTTCCTCAGCCACACTACCAAAATCATGCAAATGTTTACAGAGCTACCAGAAATAATGCAACTCAACAAAACTAAACAAACCTGGATCATTTACCTTCTAATGCCCATTCAGACAAAAGCCAGCATGCTTCCACTATTAAACTTCCACAACAGTTTACCATTATATCATATATCTAAAATCAAACTAAGAAAAGCAACAATAACCCACATTCTTGATCATAAAGTGTTTCTACTAATTTTGCTGCGTGTTCTTTTCCCCAGATGCTGTCCTATAGTAAATTACTACTCAAGCTCATGATCCATGCCTCTTAACTTTCTCGAAACCAGATGTAAAACAAAAAAGAGAAGCAGACTTAATTGACATTGAATCTGCTATATATGCCAGTTAGGTTAAATCATCATACTGTTACTGAATTCTTACCTATAAACCATCAGGAGCAAACAAGCAGTATCTTAAACACTTATACGACAGACTGCACTGCCTTATAAAAATAAAAATCTAAAGGAAAAACAGCAAAGAGTGCTAGAAGACTCCCTGTAACCAAACGACCCAAGTCACCCATTTACCATTGATGCCATTCCTGGTGCTCAAGCTAACAATCCAATGACTATACCATGCAAACATATGGTCGATTACACATTACTAAATTGCTCAGAAATATAAGGTGCCCAATAGTGCTGCTTTCAGGAAAACCAAACAAATAAACACAAAACGAACAAAAAAAAAAGAAAAGAAAGAAAAGAGCTTACGAGAGTATACCTTCTAACCGATCTCCCCAAGCATCTTCCTCCTCCTCATCAACCTCATCCCCATATCCAAACTCAGCATCGCCACGGTAACCCGGCTCACTACCGTATCCAGACTCGTTCCCCTGCGCATCAAACCCCCCAAACTGCCACCCGGCACTCTCCTTCTCTCCACTCCCACCATTGCCACCCCCATCCCCCCTATCCCTCCTCGAATTTCGTGCTTCACTAATATCGGACGCCCAATTAGCATCCACTCCATTCCCAAAGAGCTCCCCACTGGAGTCCGTCCCCACCGCAATCGGAAAATCCGAGCAAGTACCATACGCCGCAGAAGCCCCAACCGAACAGCATCTCCGAGTCCCGCTCCGGTCCGAGCTCCTTCCCGATACCGATCTCGACCCCCGCCTCCTCCTCTTCCTAGCAAAAATCCTGAATCCACCTCTCTTGTGGTGTTCCGCTATGGACTTATCATCATCCACAAGGCTGAGCTTGGCAAGATCGAACGGAAAGGAGGTGGTTCGATCGGAAAGGCAAGGGCGCTTGGAATGGAAGCTAGCTTTGGAAGATGGTCTGGGGGTGTGTTGTTGGGGATCAGGGTCTAGGGTTTGGAGGTGGAAAGGTCTCCAGGAGTGGAGCTGGAAAGCACAAGAGTCAATGGAATGGCGCGAATCTAGGGGCTTGTGTGACATCGAGAAAGAATGGTAACAGATTCAACCTTTCTGATTATGAACAAACATGGAGAAAGAATTGGATGAAGCTTTGCTTTACACTTTTCTAATTTCCTCGGGAGGAGAAAATGCTACAAATTAAAATTTAGCTGCTGTTTGTTGATTTTTTTTTTTTTCTTTGACCTTGCAGTTCGTTGGTTTTAGTTGGGAGGGCACAGTTTTTAACAAACAGCTGATCTGTGCTAGTACATTCTAGAACCTTTAAAAAAAATATTTTTAAAAAATATATATGCGCATGAAGCTTGTTATTTATTGGTCTAAACTAAATCTAGACGCATCTGATGAGGCCCACTTCCATCGAGCAACGGATTGGGCCCAATAGTACCCTGTAGTTTTCTAGGGGTGGACAAAAACCGGTTTCGGTTGACCCGAAACCGATTTAAAATAATCGAAAATTTTTTTCTCCAATTTTGATAACCGAAATCGAATCAACATTTTCATAAAACGATCGATTCGAGTACTAATAAAATTGGTTTAGTTTTGATTTTTACTAAATAAATATTAATTAATTTTTTAATAATAAATTATATTTTATCATATTTTATAATATTTATTTAAATTTTAGTTTTTAAAAAACTCATTTTTTGTTTTTGATTTGTTAAAAATTCAATTAAAATTAAACCAAAATTTATTTAGTTAATATTAAAATCAACACAGTAACCAAAAACCATTAAAATTAAACCAAATTCATTTTTTCAGTTCGGTGACTCACCCGATAGGCTCCACGGCTAGAACTTAGACATGGAAAACTGGGGGGCAGGTGATAGTTTGAGAAGACTACCCCTTACCGACGTATCATACAATTGTACTAGTTGTAACTCCACCCAAATGTCAGAGTTCATTGGTTCAGAGATCAGAATCTTTACCCATAAGTCATGACTCGTTTTAAACCAGTGACTTAAGTCAAGTTGACAAATTGAGTAAACTTTTACCTTATTTTCAGTTTTACATTAGACAAAACAAGAACAAAAACATCCAGAATTTACATAGAAACAAAATTCTTCAATACGTCTATAGATTCTATACCATGAATTTATGCTCACAAACCCATAACTCCTAAAATGTTTTAAGGTTTATTATCATGTAGACGTTTGTGAAGAACGGCAGCATAATCACCGAACTGGATATCAGCAGGAGGATGGACGTCGAAAACATATGAGACGGCCCTTGATTGTATCATTGGCTTGTTAATGGTGATTTTATCTGACAATTCCCCAAAGCTTGTTTCATCAAATGGGAACGACTTGATAAGGAAGAAGAAGCTCTCTCTTGCTAACCTTTCCACCTGAAATGATAACAAGATTTTCATGTCACTATATGTAGAGCCTACAATGTAAACATAGATGAAGGAAATTTCTAACTTGATGACCATTGTATATTCCAGGAGATGACGAGAGACTGTAATGTCAATAAATACAATGTGCATCAATGAAGATTTACCTCTATTTGTGAAAATTTGATGTTGTTAACGGTAAGGACAACCTTCACCTCATAGAGGGCATC
This sequence comes from Rubroshorea leprosula, assembly GCA_020521535.1. Lineage (NCBI taxonomy): Eukaryota > Viridiplantae > Streptophyta > Magnoliopsida > Malvales > Dipterocarpaceae > Rubroshorea > Rubroshorea leprosula. Next base: position 7,066,677 of record BPVZ01000001.1, on the reverse strand, counting down.
ACCCAGTATTCGGATGGCTAGATACTCGAAGAAATTTTGCACAAGAAGTTTCTGTCTGTCCAAATTTTCACTGTAACTATCTAGACTAGGAAACCAAAGCACAAGCTTGACCTCATTCCAAGGAATAGGATTTTCCCCTGCTTTGGAAATGATGGTCTCGTAAGGGTGGTGAAGGCCCCAGTGGATTCTGACCCCAGCCAATGATGAATCATTTATGTATGTTTCTGTCAGACAAGATGTAGAGATAATTCTCAAAGGATCATAGAAGTGGGCCAGGTTTGCGGAGAAATGCAAATCAGTGTCATCCAACAAAAGAAAGCTTCCATCTGCAGCTGCTGCCAGTAATTGCAGAAGGGATGTAGCATTTGCAGGACCATCTTCTGGCAAGCATGTAGTTGTGCCAGGTAAAGTTATAGGGTGATGAAGATCATGAGAAAATGAACATGATTCTCCATTCCTACATCCCTGTAAAACCACCCTTAAAGTCATTAGGAATAATCCATGGTATCTTGAAACAGAAAACAACAACTTTTGATAAAGAAGAGTTTATCCTACAGAAGCATAAATCTCAAACAGGAACCAGACAACCGCCAGCTATGGCAACTATCCTAATAATGCTTCTGCAAAGAGTTTCCAATTGACTTCTCACATGCACCATGCTGATAAAATGAACCCAAGACAAGAAAACTCAAGCCAAAAAACTTGGAACATTTCTGACAAAAGAAAGTAAACTTCAAACCAGCATTTAGCTTTAGCTGCTTTACAAATTCACATAAATTAAATTCAGTAAAAGCAGTCAATCTAAACAAGATATCATGTCACCTAGTTATAGACTTATAGCTCACCTGCTTCAACAAACTATTAGCATTTCAAGAATTGCAAACTGAAAAGAATTAAGACTCTAGAACGTTAATAAATGAACTTCATCAAATAGGTATCTCTCTCAGGGCACTAAATTATGATATAACATATATTAACTTCATGACTTCTCAGTAGTTATCCAACTTAGCAACATACAAGACAAGTAACCTTTATAGATGATTCTTGCAGTTGTGCATCAAAGCAACAAGACACAAGTGCTAGAAACACGGTACTTGTAATCATGAGTCAAAGAAAATTTCTCATCATGCACATAATTAAACTCATTATTAATTTTGAAGGCAACTCAAATCATAATCCAAGTCATTTACTCTTTTAACCCAAATTGTTTAGGAGAGACAATGCTATGATAGAACAGAATAAGAGAAGTTGTCATCCCACCACCACAATTATCTATGTCCACCAAAAGTTGAGATACCTGCAAAGTGAAAAAGAATTTGCAAGCAGGTCTTTTTGCTTCAAGACAATGAGAAAACCTGCACTCGCTACCCATATTGCAACATCCCTTGACAAAAAACACACATTGAGGAGCACCTCCGTTGTCAAAGGAGTCATCATTGCCTAAAATTGTGTTGCCATTACTAGAAATGCCTTCTGCATATTGAGTTCGTATCTGTTAAGCACCAAAAGAAAAGATCAATTGATAAAGCAACAACAATTACCCAGAATAAGCACCAGATTTTGTACCTCTTTTACAGTATTTGACAACTTCCTAACCACATCATTGGCCTTAAAGTGATTGGAAGCAACAAATGGTCTGGCAAAACACTTTCTTGTTTCCAAAGATTGCTCAAGATGTTCATCGTCTCCAGCAAGCAGTTCTGTTTCTCCAAATGGCTGACATAGAAGAAGACAGGTGTGTTCAAATTCATAAGGATAATAGTAGCTTGGTAGACCATTGGACTCAGCCAGAAATTTAGGCCGAAAGCGGTGCACCGAGTTTAGTATATCTTCATCTGAAACAGAAATTTGAAAACCCACTTTCAAAAATTAATTTAGAGAATATAAATTAAATTCTTAAAATAAGAAAAGAGGGAAGAAGACTTGTATAATAACATGGATGATATATTTTATGTCACCAGAAACAGCTTCCCAGACAGCATTATTTCTGAGTAAAGAAAAAGATGCAAGCATAATAATTCAGTAGATTCATACAGATTTCAGAGACATGGTGCAATGATGACTGCACAAGATTGTGGAAAGAGCACCATTCTTCTTCAATCTTAGATAGCAATAGTGTTGTCTCTTTCACTTCATCAATCCTCAGAAGTTGCTTCAAATGCTCAAGACGGTGCTTATCCTTTAGATAAGGGCAATATGTTCAAATCCAAATTCAAAGTTCATTGAAATTTAAAAAATCATGTCTCTTAACTAAGCAGATACTTACATACCTTAAAAACACGTTGCCAAAACTGGAATGCACATAAGTTTCCTATTAACTGAACCTCCCTTCGGCCATTTAGGACGGTGTTGTTACTATCTCCACTAAAGTAGTGGTTTACATACTCTGTAAACTGAGGTAAAGCATTAATTTATCAGAAAAGGAATAATTAATCAAACAAAAAGTTCATCCAAAACCAGAAAATTTCATTTACTCAATATTCAATACCAAATGATCATTCCCAAAAGGACGAAGAATTGGTCGAGGTTCTGTATCCATCAATAGACCTAGCAGAATGCCTTCACGCAACATTCCAACTTCCCCAAACTTGAGCACAACCACAGCTGCATCAAAGGATAATGAAAAACTGGCAAGCAACCGCCCATAAAATGTAGGCTCATACCGGCCCCTTGGAGATGTTCTTACTAGTGCTTTCAAATGAACAAGCATATCCAATGCATCTACAACAACTTCAGGTTCTGGTGTGTCCAGAGCTTTCCGCAACAAGACTAATGAAAAAAAACAGTTTTTAGGGGTCATTCAGAATTAAGAAATCACCATATAAAGAGTTAAAGCCAGTGAGTATTACTGTACACAAAATACCACCTTCTAGCTAGACTTGTAACAAATGTTGGACCCCAAAAAATTTAAAAAAAAAAAAATCATGTTGCAGCTCTCAAACTTAAACTACTAATAGAGTCATTAGATTCATAAAGTATAAGTTTATAAACGTAATCTATGTCTCTTATCCAACACATAAATCCAGAAAGATTCCATCCACACAAGAAAAACAGATCCATTTTCCACCTAGGGCAACTACATAGCAATCTAACATGCAAGTGAAAACAGCAAAGTGGTACAACATATATAAAATAAGAATCACATACCCTTGGGATCATTAATACTTTTGGATTCAGCGCAGCAAATCTGTAGCACTTGTTGTCTCAATGACAACCTCAGTATAGCTGGACGCTCATGATCCTCAAGTTCATTGAAAAATGATTTTGTAACTAACCGATATACATGGCCATCACATGTTCTACCAGTTCTCCCTTCTCGTTGCTTGGCCTACAGCACCATTTGGAACTGAGGAAACAAGTAGATGGGGAAAAAAAGAATGATTGAGATTTTTTAAAATACCTGAGACTTAGAAATCCAAACAAGCTCTGTAGCATCTTTTTTCCCTGCATGGTCCCAAAAGACTTGTAAAGAGCGGCATGAATCAACGACATAGGCCACTTGGGGTATTGTCACAGATGATTCTGCAATATTTGTTGCCAATATTACCTGCACAAAACAGTACTTAATAAAACACCCACTATCACACAAGATATTTAGCTGACATTTAAAGTTGTGAGGAAGAAATTTTTTTTCTTTTCAACCTACTCAAATATAAACTCAATATATGAGCAATTTTAATTAGAAGAAGAAGATGAAGAAGCAGACCTTACGATGTGTTCTCCAGATTTTCATAGCTGCAAGAGCTTGCTCTGTGTCGATGCTACGGTGTAAAATGTGAACCTTAAAGGATGAACTGAAAGGCTTCAGAAGATGCCACTGTTGCTCCAGGGCATAATATGTTGGAAGAAAAACCAAAATGCTCTTCTCGATGTCAGGCTCATTTTTATGAATGTGCAACACCAAATCATGAATGAGTTTGTGCAGCTCAGGCTTAATTTCAGCATCTGCCATGGAAGGGCTTGGACCAGAACAGTATGATGATATTAACTCTGAGCTTATTCCAAGAAAGTCGGCAACCTGTTAAGAAGCATTAACATACTCATCTCGCGTAAACAAGGAATGTCTTAAATGTTACGTTCCCTTGAAAATTTGGAAATGCCTCTCTGACCTATCCCATAAACCTAACATGTCATGACATTCTACATGGCCAAAAAAGACAAATGAGACCTCATTCACCTACTCTTCATGATAGGCTACAAACATGCTGCACAGAAAATGATCTCCTAAAACATTTTGTATTAATGCCAACACATCAACTTTAACACTTCAATGAGTTCTTCATTCCCAAGTTTCTAAACTTCTTCCAATCAAGCAATTAAATATAGTATACAAAAACATTAAAGGTTTGCATTACCGGCTCAAGATATGAAACCCTTCGCTGGAAAATGGCTTTCTGGTTTGTGCTTGGGATTGCCAGCACTTCTACTCTTTCATCTCTACCAAGGTCATTGAAGTATTCCCTGTATCTTGTAATATCAGCAGTTGCAGACATTAAGACCACCCTGGCAAATTTGCAAATTTATCAGCATGGAAAATAAATGGATGAAAACAACAAGCTTAACTGACATTTACTGCAAGAAAATAGGAAAGAGAGAATTGAGGATAATCCAAACAGAATGTCAACCTCAGGTCTTTGCTCCTTAGCAGAAACTGCTTCACACAAACAAGAACAAGGTCGGACTCAACAGATCTTTCATGCACTTCATCAAGAATAATAACCTTGTATTTGAGAGCATTCAGCCCTTTATCTCGCATTTCATCCAACAAAACTCCAGCAGTTTTGAAAACTATCTTTGATCTATACAACAAAACAAAATTAGCAGAGACATTTCTAGTTGTATAAAACACATTCCAAAAATGAAAGGTAAAAATGTCAAAATGTATTCAGAGAAAACTAAAGCACATTAAACTACAGGTCCCCCATATTTTATAACTATGATGAGTTTTTTTTTTTTTTTTACTTAGGTGTGGTCAAAAAATGCCTGCTGTATCTAAATATTGGCAATTCTATTGTAACTTATGGATGAGAAACTGAATGAACAAGTAAAAATTTCTTTGACTCTGCGTCAGGACAGTTCTCTTCCAGGCCAAGTTATTAAACCTAATGGTTATCCATCAGTTTATTACACCGGCAATGAAGTACCTTTCTGACAAGTGCTTTGAATGACCAATATGGTATCCAACCTCTCCACCCAATCCACAATTACGAGATTTTGCAACCATTTTAGCAACAGCTACAACAGCAAACCTCCTGGGCTGCGTACATAAAATGGGAGACAAGTTTTCTTCCAAGAGGAATTGTGGAACCTGAGAGCTCTTCCCTTTTGCAAAAGGTAAAATTATATAAAAATAAAAATTAAAAATTAAAAAAAAAAATTTGCATTAGCAATTGAAAAAGAAAGATGATTAAATAAAAATCAAAGACCTACTCATCTCAGGCATATACAATCACTATAGCTTAAACAGATACATCTTATATCCCTTCTTGCTTAGAAGTAGAAATATACATTAATCACCAAATAAAATGGTTAATTAACACCACAGAACATATAACAGGTAGAATTAGAAACTAATAAAGACAATAATTATGTTCTTAAGGTCCATTCGCCTGCTAAATGGTGACTAAGTATAAGTAATTTAAGCACCATTTCAGTTGCCAAAAATTGTTTCTGAAAAATAAATAGATAAAATGACTTATTAATGCAAGTTTAATTCTAAGACCATAACAACAATAAAAACAATTTCCAAGCACTTGATCAACCAGATAGAGCCTAAAATTATTTCTATGAATTTCATCAGCAAACAAAAAAAAAAAAGGCCTTATTGCACGGCTTGATGAGCAATATCAGCGATTAGAAACAAAAGTACTGAAAATGAACAAGCAGTGAACGGAAAGTACCGCAGCCGGTTTCGCCGATAATGAGCGTGACGCGATTCTCCATGATTTTCTCAACGATTTTCCCCCTGAGCGCCATCACAGGGAGATGAGAGAACTTAGACGACGACAACGACGTTGAAGACGAGAACAAAGAGCTGCACGAAGACGAAGTCGGAGACGGCGGTGACGCCATTGTTGAATCCGTTCCTTTTTTCCGCTGCTCTGGTTCTGCTTTTCTCTGTGATTTCTGCTCTCCTCGGCGGAAATGAGTCCCGCGAAGTCAGTGCTGTATGCAAGGAAAGCCGAGGAGTCCTTTTGTTGGCTTTTTGCGAGGTCCCGGTCTCCCGCCTCGAACCATAGTCCTTGACGTGGGATGATCAGAGAAGGTCGAGTATACGTGAGATCGTAGAGATTGAGCGTGTAGTCAACGTTACGTCGGGATCAGGCCAATCCCTGTGCTGGATTCAATGAGTGGGAGATTTATGCGGAGTACGGGAAAACACGGCTTTGTTGGCTTTAAAATCTTCGTCCGCACGTCAAACTGCGCCGTGGGTCCCCTCCAACCTTACCTTTGGTAATCTTGGGATTATTTTCTTTTCTTTTCTTTTTATTTATCTTTAAGAATCATTGGTCGCATACTACTATGTTAATATATTTTGGCAAAAGTAGGAGAAAAGGACCCAAACTTAAACTACATTCGAAATTTAGGTCTCAAACTTCAATTACACTTAATTATAGTCTTAAACTATACAAAATTCTGAATTAAAGAGATAATTGGATGGAATTTTAACTACCCCGTTAAATGCCTTATTATGACATCAATGCTCGTTACTTCTTTCATTCTTAGCACATGATGCAGGAGTGCATTAAATTTTTACGTTGTGTGGATTGCTTATAATGGGTTTTTAAAGGTGATATGGCAAAATTTTAAGTTACATAGATTCAAATATTAAACTTTTGGTGGAATTAATATAATTTTGATATTTAGATAGCATGATTGTGGTGTAATATTTTATTAATTTATAATTAATTTGTATAAAAAATATAATTTCACTTTAAATTCATTTATTATTCAATTAGAATTATTTAAGTGAAAGATATTAAAAATAATGTCAATTTTTATATTTTCTTATAATTAATTTGTATTTTTTATAATAATTTTTTTAAGAAAATGTAAAAATTAACACAATTGTTAACATTTATCACCTAAATAATTTTAATTAAGTGATAAATAAATTTATATTTGTCATATAAATTAATTATAAATTGATAAAATATTATGTCACAGTCATGTTATTTGAATATTAAAATTGTATTAATTCTACCAAAAGTGCCATGTTTGAGTCCATATCATCCAAAATTTTACCACATCACCTTTAAAAATTCTATTACAAGCAATCCACAAAACCTAAGAAGTCAATGAAGTCCTGCATGGCATTCCACAAATGCAAAGAGTAACCAGCAGTGATGTCCTAATAAGGCATTTAACAAGGCAGTTAAAATTTCGTACAATTCGAACCTTAATTGAGAATTTTGTGTAGTTTAAGACCTTAATTGAGTATAATTAAAGTTTAAGACGTAAATTATGAATTTAATTCAAGTTTGGGTCCCTTTTTCTCCGCTTTTGCCACATATTTTTGGTGGTTTTCATTGATATGTTTCGATAATACTTCTTTTGGGCATCATTTTCCTTTCCCAATGTTTTGGTTTTCTTTGTTGGTAAAAGAAATCCTATATGGTGTTGTTTTACCATCTTTACTATTCAATAATATTATGTGTATAATATTATATAAGAAGATAAATTTATAACTATAATATAATATTAAATATATGTAATATCATTAAATGAGTATAACTATATACAAATAATATTATAAGTAAATTTTAAATAATTAATTATATAAAAATATATTATATTATAAATTAAGAATATCATATAATACTATTACTATATCTTTTTGTTTATACCTTGTTGGAATGAATAAGAGTATATTACATAGAAACAATAATCTAAGCAATTAAATCAAATAAACCTCTACACCATCTAATAAATATTTATTTCATCGATTGTTTAAAGTGAAAATGTAAAGACAATTATTCATTTTAGCTTGTAAAGTTGATTCCCAAAGTTTAAAATTATAAAACTTTGAGATTATGACTTAAACCTTCACTAATAACTTTAAAATTCTTTATCTCTCTAAGTTTAATTCCAACATGAGAATGATAGGAGAATAAAGGGAAATGGGAAGAGCTTTCTATTGGTAAGAGAAATTACCTGGTAATTGAGAAGAGCTTTCTATTGAGAAGAAGAGAAATTACCTGGTAGGAGGGGCTGGGAAACTCCATTTTGTAGTCTGAGGTAAGCAATTTGTCATTGTCTAGTGTGAACCTGTGAAGGTCAAAATGACCCTACCAAATTGTCATTGTCTTGCAAGAACTTCGATAGGAAGTCCT
>BPVZ01000001.1:7014285-7025101 GCA_020521535.1 Rubroshorea leprosula | reverse complement strand
TTAATATTTATCTAAGAAGTTTTATTACTAATTAATTATTTTAAATCTTGTTTGGACATTTTTCTATTTTATAGTTATTAAATTATTTTAAATTTTAATAGTTTTGACCTCAAAAAAATTTTTATAATAGAATATTGTTAGTTTAATTTATAAAAAAAATTGACAAAACTTTAAAGTTTATGCTTGGAAACTCCAAAATGTCAAATTACTTGATCAAGATTCGAACCACCACCAAACAATTCATAAATAGTTTACAAGTACAATACCATCGATGCAGTGGTGGTGATTATTAATCACATTATAACACAAAAATCCATAAAACCTTTTAAATTTGTGAAATCTTGATTTTGCATGATTTTTTTTTCCGATTTTACAATTTTACTATTTTGATTTTACAAGTTTATGATTTTACTGTTCTGATTTTAGTTTTGATTTTATACAAATTATATATCTAAAATTGTTAAGTCATATGATTTTACAATTTAAATCACAATTTTGACAACCGTGGTGAAAATACTAATTGATTAACAACCTGAGTAGAATTCCTTGTGATCTCATCAATGCAAACAAGGCAATAAACCACAACCTCAGATTTCCTCAAAATAAATCGAGAGGGATCTGACTTGGAACAACAAAATCCTTGAGTAATTAGAAAATTCTTCAATTCTTGAAACCAGGCAGGAAGGGCATGTTTTAGCCGATATAATGATTTGTGCAACTGACAAATTCCCATTAGCAAAATCGGTGCGTTGTTGCATAAATATTTTCTCATCAAGAGTACCATTTAAAAAGGCATTATTAATATCTAATAGTCCAAGGGGCCAATTCTTGTGAGCATTGTTTTGATAGTTGTTGGTTTAATCACTGGGTTGAAGGTGTTTGAATAATCACTGCTAGGTTGTTGATGGAAACCTTTTGCCACAAGACGCGCCTTGTAACGCCCTATACTCCCATCAGCCTTGCACTTCAATCAAAAAAGCCATTTAGATCCAATAACATTCTGATCAGGAGACTAAGCAACCAAATCCCAAGTGCCTTAACAGACAAGTGTAGTGAATTCATCAAACATAGCCTGCCTCTAATTTGGATCTTTCAAAGCCTGAGAGACACACAAAGGTTTTACTAGATTTTGACTAAAGCCTATGGTGGCAAGGAATAATTGTTTGGGTTTAAAGATTAAGTTTTGAGATCGTGTTACCATTGGGTGAGTATAGACAAGAGGAATGTGCTTGAGTGGACTTGGCAAGGTGGCGAATGCTGGAATTTTAGCAGCAGTCGAAGCCAGTGAGTTGTCGGAAGAGGATGAAGATGGAGAACAACTGGAGCAGGGAGGACTTGGATTGTGGATTTGGATGGAGGTGAGGATGGGGTCGAACATTATTGGGCTATGGGATGGACTTGATGTGTGGGTGGGTTGTGGTGTGGATGGGCTTGAGTTGGTGGTGGAGTTTGGGCTAGTGAATTGGAATGAAGGATGGGAATTTCTTGAGGTGACATTGCTGCAGGGAGACAAGATATGCTCCTCAGGGCAAGACGGTGAATTAGATGATGAACGTATCTCACTATTAGTTTGCATTGGTCTTGGCATTAACCAAGTTTTCATATTAATTTGATTGGAAGTGCACATAGAATTTATTTTAAAAGAAAAGAAATTTTTATTGAAAATAACATGATGTGAGTAAAAAATTTTTGGGATTCAAGATCAAAACATTTATAATCAAGATTTTCTATGGAATAACCTAAGAATAAATAAAGACGTGATTGTGATTGGAGTTTGTTATTCTTGCAAGGCCTTAGCCAAGGATAACATGCACACCCGAAAACTCTCAATTTGAAATAATTAGGTTTGATGTGGAACAATTTTTCAAATGGAGATTTAAAGGATATGGCTGAAGAGGGTAAATGATTGATAAGATAGACAATAGTAGTGACTACATAAGACCAAAAATAGGTCCAAAAACAAGTTGGTAGATTAGCTTGGTGCATAAGTGTGAGTGTAAGTTCAACAATTTGTCAATTGCGTTGTGCACTAATGCCATTAAGTTCAAGTGTGTTAGGTGGAGTTGTAAAATAAAAAATACCATGATCAACAAGATAGTAACAAAGAATAAACCATCCCCATTGAAATAAAGTGATTTGATATTAGTACCAAATTGTTTTTCCACAAGAGCCTTGAACTTAGGGAATATTATGGAAACATCAGATTTTCTTTTTAATCGATTGATCTATGTATAACGCGTAAAATGATCAATAAAAGGTATGAAATAATCATTACCATTAAGTGAAGAAATTAGGATAGGACCCCAAACATTTGAGAAAAACACATCTAGAGGAGCATGACTTTGAATAGTTGATAGACCAACAGGTTGTTGGTGACTTTTAGAGCACAAACATGACTCACAAGACTTAGGTTCATTTTTGTGAAAATTGGTAAATGAAAAGTACGAATAATATTTTGTAAAATAAAATTCTAGAAGAAGGATGGCAAAGACATGTTCAACGTCTAATGCCACCAGTGGAGAATTAAAGTTACCATTGATAAAACAAGGAAAAGATAGATTGAATTGCTTCTCTTATTCACAATTGAATTTAAATATATACAAGACATTCTGCTAAGGAAATAAGAAATATAAGGAAAGGAATAATATAAACTTTAATTACAGGAAATCAATGATAATCTAAAGAATCAAATCTTCAATTTAATGACAAGATTGTATTATGTAGCACTTTCCTTAACAATTCTAGAGGAATAATCCCAAAGCGTGACCTAAGATCATGAAGCCCTAGCATGCAGATATCTATGTCATCAATAATTTTTCCTCTTGTTGGTTCCATAAGCTTGAAGAAAACTTGGATTAAACTTGACTTCCCACTCCTTGTCCGGCCAACAATGCCAACCTTCTCATCCCCATTAATGCTTAGAGTTATGCCTTTGAGTACTAGAGGAGTGTTTGGTCTATATCTAACTTCTATCCCAAAATTCAAGACATCAACCCTAGTTGAACTAAGGTGATATAAATCAATACTGTTCATTAGCAACATGCTTGAGGGTAGCTGCAATCAATCTGAGGTCTAAGAGTTACAACTAAGTGGTATAGTCCAATCATTTAGCTCTTGCTGCAAAATATCTTGTGGTAACTGACCTACTCATCTGTCTTCATTTACTTAACACTAACCTTAGTTATTGAGGGCCTACTATGATTGTTTGTGGATTGCACCTTTGGAGACAACTATGAAAGTTACTTAAAGTTGTATCCAGAATAGTCTAAAGCCAATTACCTGCAGGTCTTTGATCTCAACATTGCATGAGCTGGCCAACTTGGAGGAAGAGGAAGAGGAAGACGATCTTTAATGTGCCTGATAAAAGCATAAAAATGTACATTTAAAGTGTACTTAACTATTGACATTTGTGGAATTATAGGCTTAAGAGTTGTATTTTTCTACAAGTAATTTCATAATTGTTCATTTTATGCATGTTGTGCAAATTTTGTGGTGATTGAAGGTTTGATGTTAAATGGAGAGAATTAGAAGAAAAAGAGTTTAATGCAAGGAGTTGGAAAGATAAGGATCCAAAGAGTAAATTTGGAAGTTTGAAGGCCCAAGTTGGATTTCTCCATTTTTTTTATCAAGAGCAAATTCGTGAAATGCCCGTGACCCGTGCAAAAGAACACAAGGTTCCAACTTCCAACCCCTGATGAATTCGCACAGAAACAGTAACATTAAGGGTTCCGCAGCCTGAAGCAAATTCCAACTCCCTGTCCAATATGCGAGAAGAAAGAAAAACAAAATTAATTTTCCTAGACTGCTATCCTAATTACTATACATTCTTATTTTATTCTCAATATAAATAGGTGTCTTTAAAATTAAGTTTAGTATCTAGAGAAGCAATTCTTAGGCTTTTATTTTTTCTTTTTCGGTGCTAGAAAATTATGTCAAAACATAACTAAACTTTCAACAAAATTAATAATATTATGGAGTATTTTGATTGAGGAGTTTGACTTGTTATTTTATTTTGACTCCTTCAAAAATCTTATTGTGTAATTTTATTTTGAAGAGATTATTAATTATTTTCATATTTGAAAATCTTAAAAATTATATTCATCTAATTTCATATAAGATTAGTTATGTTTTTATTTATGTGTAATTTGTTAGAATATAATTGATTAATTGATTTATTTTGTAGGTTGATCATTTACTGTAATATTTTCGATTAGATATATTGTCACTCTCGAATAGCTCATAAAAATAGATTAGTTTATTTTTTATTAAAATTAATTTCTCTCAAAATGAATACACTAATTATTATTATTAGTTTTTATACTTAAATCTTCTAATTGTTTGTTTGGGATATGAAATATGCAATTAAGTAATAAATATGAATTAAAATTTATAACAGTTGAACAAATTAATTAAGTGAATCCTGAAATTTTGTTTATCATAATATTATTTTCAATCCTCTATAATTATTATTTTTTATTTAAATATTTTTATTCTTAATTTTAAAAATTATTTTTAATTTAATTCCTCATTGTGATAAATTTTTTGTTGGTTTAATATAATTTTTTTTGTAGATTCAATACTTAAAACTAAGCTACAACAACCGACGAAGAGTTTAATTTTGGGGCGAGACATCAGTGCCATGTAGCTTCTGGCTGGATATTTGAAAACTGCTTTACCCTTTCCACGGAAACGGTCTTATTTTCCACAAAACAGCTCATGTATATGGTCCAAAACAATACACCATTGAGGGATAGTCCGTAGGAGAGAGATAAACCGACATTGGCTGCATTATGCAAAACAAGTCCAGACAAAAAAATCTCAGAATGCCTGTTGAACAGTAAAATGCTGGGTAAATAGCATGAGGCAGTATCCTTGTTAATTTGCATGTAAGAGCCTTTTAATTGGCACCAGCTATGATCTTAACCAGACACTTCAGGCTTTGTGTCTCATAGTTTTTAAACTGCAAACCCTACCTACGCATGACATAATTAAGTATCCATAACAAAAAAAGGAAAAAAGGCAAACAAACTAAATCAAGCTGAATGTGAAAAATCTAGTGCCTATGGACAGACAGTCATATCATCAAGTGATCAAAAATCAAGCTGACATGGAAAATCCCCAGATTTCCTTCTTTTGCTGTTACCGTGTCACCTTCTCCGGTACCGCTGACATGTCATCTCCAAATCTATAGGCTGAAATGCGGAATTAAAAAACTATACAGAAATTTCACCCGAAGCCGCCGAAAGATTATCAGATAATCACTAATCCATTCATGTACTGTTCTGGGTTTTTTTTCCAGTATTTATTAGCATCTAATTTTGCAAGTAGCCTCTGTGTTGTTCCAAAGAAGGAATTGGGTGAGTACTATTATCTTAGAGATGAAGTTCTGCAAGAAATACCAGGCGTACATGAAGGGTCAGGAGAAGAAGCTACCTACACTTGGTATCAAGAAGCTTAAGAAGATTTTGAAGAAGTGCAAAGGAGATTGTCAACGCGGCCGGCCTGATGTTAATGGGATTCTCAACATCCAAAATTGCCCACAGCAATGCCCAGGCGTTGACATTTGATAGGAATTTTAATAAATGGGTCATGCTGTGATGAAAAAAATATTTGAAATTTGATGATTGATAAATCTCTTATAATTTTATTGGGGTTTTGCCATCTTCTTCATTTTCAGTTCATCATGTTGAAATTGTAACTATAATATTAAAAGAAAGAATAGACTATTTCTTTCTTTTGCTGTGGCGGCGTCACCTTCTCCGGTACCTGCTGACATGTCATCTCCAAATCTATAGGCTGAAATGCGGAATTAAAAAAGTCAATAAAAATTTCACCGGAAGCTGCCGAGAGACTTCCAGATAACTACCAATCCTTTCGTGTACTGTTCTGGGTTTTGTTCAGTATTTATCAGCATCTAATTTGCAAGTAGCCTCTGTGTTGTTCCAAAGAAGGTATTGGCTGAGTGCTATTATCTTAGAGATGAAGTTCTGCAAGAAATACCAGGAGTACATGAAGGGTCAGGAGAAGAAGCTGCCTACGCTTGGTATCAAGACGCTTAAGAAGATTTTGAAGAAGTGCAAAGGAGATTGTCAACGCGGCCGGCCTGATGTTAATGGGATTCTCAACATCCAAAATTACCCCCGGCAATGCCCAGGCATTGACATTTGATAGGAATTTTAATAAATGAGTCATGCTGTGATGAAAAAATATTTGAAATTTGATGATTGATATATCTCTTATAATTTTATTGGGGTTTTGCCATCTTCTTCATTTTCAGTTCATCATGTTGAAAAAAATGGTGGATGAATCATGAATGATAAATTTCTCTTTGTAATTTAGTCATTCAGAAGACCCATGTTTCCTGTTTTCTGTTTTTTGGCATTTTTGGGGGTTCTGAATTGGTGGCTTAATTTGGATGATGATGCCTTTTTTGACCAGTGGAAGCTGAATTCCAGATTTCCTGTTTCAGGGGTTCAATATCTATGGAAGACCAGTTTTTTCTACGTGAAATGAAAAATCTAATATTTTATTAGCTAGACCTTAATGGCCATTGTTTTATTCTCTCTATCCATGGTCTAGTCTCTCATTGCGTGTTTGTTAACTTGATTTTCAGAACCTGAATGAAATTTTCTTGCATCCATTTTCTGAAGGACAGCTGAAATATTTTAATTTTTAATCTAGTTATATTTTCTTTATGTAAACTTGTTCTCATCCTGATTCAAATTGATTTTCTAGTGTGCGATGGTACCTTCTTCCCTTCCTTGCTTGAGGAAATGTCAGCTGTGGTAGGCTGTTTCAATGAGCGTGCGCAGAAATTGCTTGATCTACATCTTGCACCTGGCCTTAAGAGGTATTTTTTTTGGTTTAGATCCAATCTGAAAAGAAACCATGTTGCTTTGGTTGAAGAAGGGGAGGACTTGGTCACCTATGCATTAATCAATGCTATTGCACTTCGTAAAATACTGAAGAAATATGACAAGGTATTTGTCCTTTATGCCATAGAATGAAGGTTCTTGGAAATGCAGTTTGGTGCAATTATGGTTCTTTTTGTTCTAATATCATTACTTTTGTATGAAACACAGGTTCATTACTCCAAGCAAGGGCAGGCCTTCAAGTCGCAAGTTCAGAGTATGCACATTGAAATTCTTCAGTCACCATGGCTCTGTGAACTTATGGCTTTCCATATCAATTTGAGGGAAAGTGAAGCGAAAACCAGATCAAGGATTGCTCCCTCTTTGTTTGAGGGTTGTTACCTTCAATTCAACGATGGCAAGCCTTCACTCTGTTGTGAGCTCTTTGATTCTGTCAAGGCTGACATTGACCTCACTTGTTCTATATGCTTGGTAAGTTCCTAGAGATTATTTAATATTTGAATATTCACCTCTCTTGCACCTAGTAATCATAAACAATTTGCCATCAAATAAATAAAATATCTGTCATTTTTTTCTGAAACAGATTAGAGAAATAAGGAAATGATTTAATTATACTACTGTTTTGTGGCATATACTCTGCTTGAATGCTGCAATTAATCTTTCGCCATGTCTTCTGTAGGGATGCTTCTGTCCTTTTTTCAGCAGAACTAAGTTCATGCTGGAGTCTGGAAATATAAATCACCTCTAACATAAGAACAATTGTTAATCTTCTCTCATTTATTATCCATGCATGCTTGAACACAAATTGCTCTGAAACTATTAAGCACATCTTTAGAAATGAAGTTTTCTGTCTTCACGCAAAATCTACGTTTGAAACTTGTCAAATTTTAAATCTCAAATCTCCTATATCTTAAATTCATAAAGCATTTTCACGATAAAGATATGAGTATTTTTCTTGTGCATTTCACATTGTCCTATTGTCCTTGACCAATGAACCAGAACATTAGTGATCGTTCTTATTGTACTCCTTCATAAGACTCGCATAATTTAATGCATGATTTGATTTATTCCTCTGTGTAACAGGATACAGTGTTTGATCCGGTTTCACTGACATGTGGCCATATATTCTGCTACATGTGTGCTTGCTCAGCTGCATCAGTGGATATTGTAGATGGACTAAAAGCAGTTGAGCCTAAAGAAAAGTGTGCTCTATGCCGAGAGGTGAGTGTCTATATCTATAATTCTATCATTATTAACAATTCCATGATTTTCCTGTAGTTTTATTTATTTATTTATTTTTCTGGGTAAAATACTTCATTATTTCTAATAGAGACAGTGAGATTGATAATTTTGGATGCATCTGATCTGCTGAGGTCAAATTCTCAATAAGTTTACTCTGTCTCAATCCCAGCTAAACTATATCCATGTAAACATAAACTACTCTGCGCTTTGTTGGCTTTCCAAGTCCGTTGAAGTTGAAGGGTGGCATGTTGATTATTGGAATATTCACAATATTCAGTTATCGACTGAGAATCAATGCAATAATGTAAAACGACATATCTTTTGGGAGTAGTTTATCTTCATTTCATAACTTGATTTGGTTTTGAGTTCAGACAGGAGTGCATGAAGGTGCTGTACATTTGGAAGAGCTTAACATTTTATTAAGCAGAAGGTATGTTTCCATCTATGGTGTCTTTGATTGCTGTTTAGGAAATCAAAAGTTTGATGCTTTCTTTCTGAACTTTAGTATCCTTTTTAGTGTTTAAATATAAGAGGGGCAAATGATTAACGCTCTGCTTCTAATCCCACAAAAAATTTCTTGCATGCATAATGCATATATATTTTTTGTTAACAGATGTCGAGAGTACTGGGAACAGAGGCGTGAGACAGAAAGACTAGAGAGGATTAAGCAGCATAAGGAGCACTGGGAATCCTTGCGTCGGGCATTCAATGGTGTCTAGTTATGCAGTTCTTTCTATCTTCTATTCTCGTACTTTGTCAGGTTAAGAGATCCTGAGATCCTGGAGTTTAGATGTTTTGATTTTCAGTTGATTAACAATGCTCTGTTTTGAGTCTCTAAAACTAGCTCATGTTAATTTCATAATAAATCTTGTAAATATTCTTCATGAATACTTTTGTTGATGTACCTTTATAAATTCCTTTAATTTCAGTGGGATGTGAAGAATTTAGGGTAAAATATTTCTTCATTTGACGATGAAAAATAGTATAGTATACAGGGGCTGACCTATTCTAAATATGGATAGTTTTTCTAATTACAATGGAAATAAAATTAGGAGTAATAAAGAAAAATAATCTCCTAAGATACAGCTATTTACATATCAATTAGAGGAGGAATTTTAGGGATTCTAACAAGGAGAAGTTTGAGGGATTCTAACACTCCCCCTCAAGCTGGTGAATGGGTATTTTTCATTCCCAGCTTGCTTGTAATCTCTTGAAATCTTGAAGCAGGAAGTCCTTTGGTCAGAATATCTGCCAACGGATTTCTAGATGACACATAGGGTGTAGTGATTAGTCCACTATCCAACTTCTCTTTGATGAAGTGCCTATCAATCTTGATGTGTTTAGTCCTATCATGTTGGACTGGGTTGTGAGCGATATTGATAACAAACTTGTTGTCACAATATAATCTTATTGGCCCACTTCTCCTAATCCTCAAATCATCTAGGATAATTTTAAGCCATAAAAGTTCACATATTCCCTGTGCCATGGCTCGAAATTCTGCTTCTGCACTCGATCTGGCAACAACATTTTACTTCTTGCTTCTCCAAGTAACTAGATTCCCTGCTACAAATGTGCAGTAGCCTGTGGTAGACCTTCTATCTGTTAGAGACCCAACATAATCAGCATCTATATATCCCTCCACTACTAGTTCTTTCCCTTTCTAGAACAAAATGCCTTTTCAAGGATATGCTTTTAAGTACTGAAGAATTCATTAAACTGCATGTAAATGTTCTTCCTTTGGGTCATGCATAAATTGACTAACAACACTTACAGCATAGGCTATATCAGGTCGAGTGTGTGAGAGATAAATTAGCCTTCCAACCAATCTTTGGTATTGTCCTTTGTTGACTGATCCTCCCTTGTCATATCGACCGATTCTATGATTTGAATCAATTGGTGTACTAGAGGCTTTACTTCCTAGGGTGCCTGTATCCTTGAGAAGATCTAGCACTTACTTCCTTTGAGACACAAATATTCCTTGTTTGGAGTAGGCTATTTCAATTCCTAGAAAATATTTTAGCTTGCCAAGTTCTTTGATTTCAAACTCTCTAGCCAGTTGAACCTTGAGCCTCCTTTTTTCTTCTTCATCACTTCCATTAACTATAATGTCATCCACATATACCAGTAACACAATAATCTTCCCCTTTGCTGAATGTTTAATAAAGAGGGTATGGTCACCTTGACTCTACTTGTACCCAAATCTCACCATTGCCTTAGTAAATCTTCCAAACCAAGCTCTTGGCGACTATTTCAATCCATATAATGCCTTCTTTAGCTTGCAGACTTTATCAAGGCCAAAGTTTCTTTCAAATCCTAGTGTTGGTTCCATGTTTACCTCTTCCTCTAACTCCCCATGAAGAAATGCATTCTTCACATCAAATTGTTGAAGTCCCCAATCAAAGTAAGCAACAAGAGATAACAAAATTCTGACAGTGTTCATCTTTGCCACTGGAGCAAAAGTTTCCTGATAATCAACCCCATAAGTCTGTGTGTAACCCTTCGCAATTAACCTTGCCTTATACCTCTCAAGTGTTCCATCAACTTTAAATTTTACCGTGAAGACCCATTTACACCCCACTATTCTTCTTTCTTTAGGACGTGTAACAATGTCCCAAGTTTCATTTTTATCTAAAGCATTCATCTCTTCAATCATGGCACATGCCCAATTCCTATCTCTTAAAGCATCATGTACTGTTTTTGGA